>JAPYYV010002796.1:0-15823 GCA_030522625.1 Copidosoma aretas
ACCGCATAAACAAGAAAGAACAGATGACTCTATGGTACACTTAATATTAGTTCATTACAGTAGCTTTTTAAATTTTTTTAGCTTTCATTATTTTTCAAACAGTGACTTCAAACATATTTTCACAGGAATCACCTTACACCAAATCGAGAAAACAAAGCGAAACAGATGAATATGAGGTATAAATAATCTCAGAAACGACTCTCAATTCAATTAGATTACTTAATTCACAAAAAAGGTTTACAAAATACACAAATATATTTACCCTATTGTAATCTTGACAGGATTCACCTCACAAAACACCGCACAAACAAGAAAGAACAGATGACTCTATGGTACACTAGATATTTTTTTATCAGAGTAGCTCTTCAACTTTTTTAGTGTTCATTATTCTTTGAAGAGTCAATTTAAATTTATTTTCACAGGAATCACCATACACTAAACATAAACAACCGAGAAAACTAGATGACTCTAAGGTACACTTTTAAGATTTTTTTCTATTTCCTCATTAACTACCACACAGGCCTAAAGAAAAATGATTTAACACCAATATATTGCAAACTCATAACAGGATACGCTGTCCACTAAATTGAAAAAGTCCAGTATGGGTGACAAATACAAGGTTTTATTTTAGTTTTTAGTATAAATGCGTTACTCTTTTCATTAAAATCATACAAACAAATGTAAGAACGATCTGTACACTTTACAGGACACATTAAATACTAAATTTAAGGAACATGATCCAACAGATGACTCAGAGGTACACTTTTTTTTTAATCATCAGTCGATTGACGAATGAGTCTCATTAAATTTATGCCACATAATTATTCGCACTTATTACTGGGAATACCTAAAAGTGCCAAGAAAAAAAATTGAGAATCCTAAAACAAAAATGGAGTACGAGCCAAAAATAACAATTAAGTATTTCTCTGATAAAAAAATTAGATCAGTAAGTTGTAAGTATAAAAAGCACTGTTTTATTTTCTGTGAGCTAGCATTTTTTAAGCTTACTGACTCGAATTTTTTAACTCGGACCATACTTATGGACAACATTTAGGAAATACGCCTTTTTCGTTTTGGAATCCTCAATTTCCTAATCTGTTAACTTTAGCTAAATGTATAGTGGTTATTACAATTAAAAAAAATGTAACGAACATTTTCGCATACGCATATTTTTACAATAAAAATATTTTTGTCAGGGGATGTTATTCAAAAGGCCTCAAAAGTCTGACAATGTAGATGATTCAGAGGTAAATTTTTTTTTATTTACAATGAAAAAATTATTCATAAAAAAATTCTGATAGAGCAAATAATATTCACAGACAGCACCCTTTGATATAAATAGGAAACTAAGCAAAAAAGATGACACATGGGTAAACTTTAGTCTGAATAATATCTTATAAATTTCTTAGTAAAAATTACAAACTACTTCTCAAAATGTAGATACATATTTTTACTACCCTATTTATTGTAGGATTCACCATACACAAAACCGAAGGAAGTTGAAACAACAGAAAAATTAGAGGTAGATTTTTTCTACGACCATCTTATCCCTTTGGATTCTACACAAACATTATTTTCACATACAAACACTTACACTTCAAATATATTTCACAGGATAAATCACACACTACACAAACAAAATCAAAAATTACAGATAAAACATGGGTACATTTTCTATTTATACATATATTATGATAATACTCAACAATATTGAACCCTTATATTTTTCTAATTACACAAATGTTAAAAATCTGATGATTATTACAGGACACGCCTTTTGTAACAATAGAGGAACCAGTAGAGGAACCGACTAAAAAAGAAAAATCAAAAATAACAAATAAAGCATGGGTATACCTTTTATTTATATACTACAGTACCTAATTAGATTAAATTTATAACCTTTTCGAATCGCGGAAATATTAAAAAAAAACCTATGCTTGCTACAGGAATCACCTTTTGCAGAAGTTGAGGAATCAAAGAAAAAAGATGATGTAAAGGTACACAATTTTTTTCTATCGTTAAATCTAATAGATATTCTGGTGTTTAAAAAGTGTTTGGTAAATTATAAACATATACACTAATAAAAATTTAATAGGATACACCGTATACTGTTTCTCAGAAACCTAAAAAACCAGAAGATGTGAAGGTACACATTGCTCTTAAAATCATTATGTTTTTATTAAAACTTTTTACAAATACATACACATTTACCCTACGAGTACTCTTTTAGGAAACACTATCAACCACCCAGAAAACACCTAAGAAAACGGATGAAGGAGAGGTATACTTTTTTCAAATTATATCTCTTTTGGCTTCTTAGAAGTTTGATTGATAATCAGTAATACAGTTAACATCTGATACATATTTTACAATGACACTCACACACAATATACTTCACAGGACAAACTTTTACTTACTCGCTTTAAACCTATCAGTAAAGAAGATTCAGAGGTATATATCAAAACATTACTGTCACTTCTCGTAATCTGGGGTAAAATTCGTAACTAAAAGTACTATCCTTGAACATGTTTATTATAGGAAACTGCAGCTACCGAACCTGAGTCATCAAAAAAAACTGATGATGCAGAGGTACTCGTTAAATAAACTTGGAATTTTATGAAAAAACATTTTATAAACACAGGTACACTCACACTAAAGAATTTTTACAGGACATAGTAGATACAGTATACGCTAAATCTAAAACGTCTAAAAAACCGAGCACTACAGATGATTTAGAGGTGCACATTTTATTTCTTTACTCTACTTGATTGTATTTCACATTCGTTCATAACATACACACTCACATCACTAGTTCTATTCGCAGGATACTTCATGCACCGTATCAAAAAAACATGAAAAAACAGAAGATGTTGAGGTACTCTAATTACCTGTGTGAAAATTTTCTTGTCAATGACTAAAAACATATTTTAAAAAAGCATATATTCATACTGCTAACACTTTTTTAGGATTCACTATCAACAAAACAAAGAATACCCAAAACAACAGATGAGAAAGAGGTAGATGTTTGAAGTAGCTCATAATTTATATTGATGCAAAAAATGTAATTGTACTCACATAAATTCGAACACAAAAATTTTTTTACTAGGATAAACTATCAGTTACTCGTTTGAAGCTTGTTGAAAAGGAAGATTCGGAGGTACTATATATAATTCATAGATATTTCTCTCATAAATTTTTTCAATAATTTTCTCAATAGAAGTAAATAAGATTATGTATTTAAAACTATTGACACTTTTGCACTACAATATAGGACACACCATACACTGCACTTCAAAAACCAGAAAAAACTGATGATTCAGAGGTACTTATTATTAAAATTTTTTCAACACTTACCAAATCCAGAAAAATTTTCCTACTTTCGTAACTTTTACTACTCTGAAATACTTCTACAGGATGAAGTGGAAACAGTTTACGCTAAACCTAAAATATCTAAAAAACCAAGCAAAATTGAAGAATTAGAGGTACACTCTTATTTATATCTACCTTACTCCATTATATTACACATACAGTTATTACATGATACACAATCTCGAAATTTAACTGCAGGAAACTCAGTACACCATACCAAAGAACCTTAATAAAATAGAAGATGTAGAGGTATACAAATAACATTTATAAATTCAATTTTTTTTTTCAAATCATAAAAAAAGCCTTACATAAATACATAATTACACTGCAAATACTCCTTTTAGACTGCATTATCAACAAAACAAAAGAAAACAAAAACCAAAGATGAAAAAGAGGTACACCTTTAGTTTTCAATAGTTCGAAATTTACGAAATCAAAATTTTTATTGATATCGAATGGCACACATAAATAATTTAAACGGCAAATTATTTTCTTAGGACAAACTATCCATCTCTCGTTTACAACCTGTCGAAAGAGAGGACTCGGAGGTATTTTTTATTTCCAACTCGTAACTAAGAGAGTAGTTGCTATTTTCTTTCCATTCGCAAATATTTCACACTCTCTAACATTAATTCTGAATTAATTTCATAGGATGAAACAACTCTCGAGGCGGCTGAAATATCAACCAAAACAGAAAGCTCAGAGGTATACATTTAAAACATAGATACACACAGATACAACACAAAAGATTTTGTACAAAAAACTGTCAATCACACAATCAAAGACTCGTGAAATAGAAGATTCGAAGGCCAATAACTTATAATGTTATACTATAAAATGTTCATCCTTGAAAACGATCAAAAAATTTTTTTTAGCTAATTTTAGTCATTTTAATCCAATGAATTAGGATCTTGCATTAAAAATTCTATTTAGTCCGTCAGATAGATTATGAAAAAATATTGGACAAGTATTTTTTATTTTCTCATACAAACAAAAAATGACAGATATTGTGCATCAAAGTTCATCAGTGAGGGCTGATGACCTCATAACGACATATGATGTGTATATCCTTATGACGTATTTTACCCCCACTCCAGAACTTTGACGTGCTATACCTCCGTCATTTTTGGTTTATATGAGAAAAAAGAAAAAGTACGTGTCAAACATTTTTTGATAATCCATCTAACGGATCAAATAGAATTGTTCATGCAAGATCCCAATTATTGAAAATTATTAGATATTTAGTACATTTCAAATAATATATACGATTCACAGGGGATTTCTCAAACTACACCCAAGACACGTGGAATTTCAGACGATAAAAAGGTATAAATTTACGTCTTGAAAAATTAATTTTACGTTGATTAAAAATTATAGTTTACAAAAGCATGAATCATTCAAACTTAATTTTATTCAAATTAAATTAATTTTTTTTGGTAAATGAAATAATTATTATACACTGTGAACACTCTTGACAGGAAACTCCACCAACCAAGCTTAAGACACCTGGGAAAACAGATAATTTGAAGGTATACATTATATTTTCGAATAATTTAATTAAATACCTTCCCATTTAAATTTTTCATACACATCATTCTACAAAATTCAAGAACTTTAAGTGAATACAAAATTCATACACAGCGTACGCTTTTAACAGGAAACACCATCCGTTGCAACAAAGAAACCTGGTAAACCAGACGACGCAAAGGTATACCTTGATTTATTCATGCATGACATGAATATAATTTTCGTTCACCAAAATTTTTACGCTGCACGTAATGTCTACAGGAAACACCATTGTCTGCACACAAAACACCTGGAGAACCAGATGATAAACAGGTATACACAATACTTTAAAACTACAAGTAAAAATAAACATCTCTTTAAATTGTTTTAAAACTGCTATAAGACATAATTTAGATGGATTAATAAATAGAAATTACTTTATTACTAATGAAATAAATTAAATAGAATACGAATAATTAAGTAAATAATAATCTACTCTGATTTGACACAATTCATTATTTCCTGACAGAAAATGCCCTCTGCCACACCCGCTAAACCTGGAAAAACAGAAGATACAAAGGTATACGCTTTACTCTAAAATACATCATTCAATTAGACAATGCAATACTCAAATGTTTACACAACACATATTTCTTATAGTCAAAACCTTCTACTGCACTTGAAAAGACTGATGAAAATGGGGAAACAAAGGTACAGACTTTTTCTTTTTCCATTATCAATTGTTCAATTAGTATAATTATCACACATTTATTTTATATGTGTATACTCTCGATGCTAAATTTATTTCACATATTTTTAAAATTAATTTTAAGAGATCACTTGTTTTACATATATATCACCAATTATATAATCTTGGTTGGCAACAATATTTTTTTTAATGTTCCACTCAATATTAAATTCTTTCGGATGTTAAACATTGTATTTTACACGTACCAATGTATTCCATTCTACAGAAACCACCACCAATAAAAAAACCACCGCTCAAATTAGAAAAACAAACGATAGAGTACAAGGTACGCCATACTTTAATTTGATTATGTTAAAACATAAATTTAACGGTCTTGTTATAAATGTTTAAAAAATTTTAAGTCTTAAATCATTTTTATGTTCCTCACACATACACACATACACGCACACTTGGTAGGATGCACCATTTGGAGCAAGATTAAGAAAAATATCCAAGCCAGAAGATGAAAAGGTACACATTAAATCCCCATTCGCGATTTTGATCGTTATTGAAATTTAATCACATTTTATTAAATATAAGTTGAATTTTGAATTTTTGTCCATATTTAAAATATATTTATTCTGCATATATTTTGTTCCAATCACTCTGAAGAAAACGCAATCAGCAAGTGAAATAAAACTTAAAAAAATACAAAACCAAACAAAAGAATACAAGGTGCGTTATAACGTTTCACTTTAACTTTTTAACATAAAAATTCAGAGTAATTTTTACAGTATTAAAATATTTGCATTTATCCTTCTCATTTTTATACTTTACTTTTTATACTCTGTAGGATGCACCATTCGGCGCAAAATTAAAAAAAGTATCTGTACCAGAAGATGAAAAGGTACACACATTTACTTTTTGTTCACGATTGATCTGATTCTGAAACATTTATTATTAAAATAATAATTTTCTCCTTAATACGGTATATATGTACACTTTACTGTATTTTAAACAATATTTATAGAAAGGGCCGTCGACAGCGCAGAAAACACTAAAAAAACTAGAAAAAGAAACGATAGAATATAAGGTGTGGGTTTATATCTTAGCTTAATTTTAAAAATTATAAAGCTTCTGTTTATTCTGATGGTTTCAAAAAATTTACGCAATGATATCGTTTTTATTTCCATACACACTCTATAGGAAGCACCATTCGGCGCAAAATTAAGAAAAGTATCTATGCCAGATGATGAAAAGGTACCCACTGAATCAAATATTAACTTACATTTTTACACTAAACGTTCAAAAATAACTTTAGGAATTTATAACTCCTTGCATTTCAATCATTAAAACTGTCAACCACCGTGTTCTTGTATAAATATTTTTATCATACAAATTACTATGTGCTGATCATTTTTACAGAAAACTCCAGAACAGAAACAAAAAACACTTAAAAAAGTAGAAAAACATGAGATAGAATACAAGGTACGCGATCATTTTTTAAATCAACATATTTCAAATCTTAGATTATGATTTCTGAAAAGTTCAATCTTTTGATTTGTGTATTTTTCACAAACTGATAGGAAGCACCATTTGGTGCAAGACTGAGAAAAGTGTCTATGCCGGAAGATGAAAAGGTATATATACACTGGGTTCTTATTTATAATTGTTGTGATAATGTAGCACTTTTTTCTGACCATGATTAGAATCGACATCCGCATAAATTATCACCCACTACGACATACGTATACTCTTATCACTTTACTTTTTACAGAAAGCGTCATCAACAACGCAAAAAACTCTTAAAAAAGCAGAAAAGCAAACGATAGAATACAAGGTGTGCAATCAATATTTTAGTTTAATTCCTTGAAATCATATATATTTTAGTGCTATCTGATAATTTACGTGATAAAATTGATTTTAAATATTGAACACACTTAATAGGAAGCACCGTTTGGCGCAAAATTGAGAAAAGTGTCTATGCCAGATGACGAAAAGGTATACACTTATTTAGATATTAACTTACAATGATACACATTTGCGATTGCAAATAAATATTACAATGATTAATTATTCGACTTACGACATATATTTTTGACTATCGTCTATTCCCAAGTTTTTCTGCACCGTAAACATTATTATGAAATCATTCTTACAGAAAACACCAGAACAGATGCAAAGAACACTAAACAAATTTGAAAAAAATGAAGTAGAACACAAGGTACGCGATTTACTAAAATTATTAAAAAATAATTAACGAGCAACGATCAATATTTAATATAGTACGTACTTGATAGGAAGCACCGTTCGGGACCAAATTAAGAAAAGTGTATGAGTCAGATGATGAAAAGGTACACAACAAGTTAGATATTGACTCACATTCATCTTTTTATGACAAAAGATTAATTGTCACGTGACTGAAGCCTATTTATTCGTTGAATGATTGGTCGAGACTAGGCAAAAACGGGCAAATTTTAAAATGAGGTTTTGAAAAATAAATGAATAGAAAGTAATTTTAATTAGTGGATTAAATGAATATAATAATTATATGTGACAAATAATCTGATCATTTGATTTTTTTTTTTTTTTTTTTTTTTTTTTTTTTTTTTTTTTTTTTTTTTTTTTTTTTTTTTGTTTTTTTTTTTTTCACTATACGTTTAATAACAAACTTAACAATTAATAATTATTTATTATTTATTTTAATTTTGAACATAAGGTTTTCGTGACACTGTCTACTCACAAATGTTTTTGCATCATACGAATAACTATGTAATGATTAACGTTTACAGGAAACCCTAGAACATAAACAAAAATCACTCAAAAAAGTAGAAAAACATGAAGTAGAATTCAAGGTACACTATACATTTATAAACCACTTTTTTTAAAAAACTCAGAAATTAACTTCTTGAATAATTAAATCTTTTATTATTTTATACTCAATGGTAGGATGCACCGTTTGGTGCAAAACTGAGAAAAGTTTCTATGCCAGAAGATGATAAGGTATTCATTGAATCATTATTTATGATTGTCTTAATTTTTTAGTATTCATTTACAACAATAACCGAGATCTGCTTACCAAATATCGCTTGCGATCAAAAATTATCACTTCAAATTTTTTCTGTATTTAAATACTCTTTACAGAAAGCGTCAACAACGACACAAAAAACTCTTAAAAAGGCAGAAAAGCAAACGATAGAATACAAGGTGCGCAATCAATATTTTAGTTTGATTTCATAAAATCATATATTCTAGTACTATCTGATAATTCACGAGATAGAATTGTTTTTAAATGTTATACACACTTAATAGGAAGCACCGTTTGGCACAAAATTGAGAAAAGTGTCTATGCCAGATGACGAAAAGGTATACACTTGATTTGATATTAATTTATAATAATACATATTAGCGATTTCAAGTAAAAATAAGAATTATTAATTATTCGATTTACAATATTATCTATTTTTGACTATCGTCCATTCCCATGTTTTTCTGCACCGTAAAGATTGTTATGAAATCATTCTTATAGAATACACCAGAACAGATACAAAGAACGCTCAAAAAACTAGAAAAAAATGAAGTAGAACACAAGGTACGCGATTTACCAAAATTATTAAAAAACAGTAAACAAGCAGCGATCAATATTTAATTTAGTACATACTTGATAGGAAGCACCGTTCGGGACCAAATTAAGAAAAGTGTCTGAGTCGGATGATGAAAAGGTACACACTCAGTCAGATATTTTCTCACGTTAATACACTAAACGTTCAATAACAAACTTAACAATCAATAATTATATATTTTAATTTCGATCATGCGATTTTCGTGCCATTATCTACTCACAAATATTTTTGCATCATACGAATCGCTATGTAATGATTAACGTTTACAGGAATCCCTAGAATATAAACAAAAACCACTCAAAAAAGTAGAAAAACATGAAGTAGAATTGAAGGTACGCGATTCATTTTTAAACCCTTTATTTTCAAACTCAGAAATTCAGTTTTTGAATAATTAAAAATTTTATTATTTCATTATTATGCACTCAACGATAGGATGCACCGTTTGGTGCAAAACTGAGAAAAGTTTATATCCCAGAAGATGAAAAGGTATTCATTGAATCCTTATTTATGATTGTTCTTATTTTTCAGCATTCATTCACAACAATAAATTAGATCTGCTTGCCAAATATCATTTGTGATCAAATAATATCCCTATACATTTTTTCTGCATTTAAATACTCATTACAGAAAGCGCCATCAGGAATGCAAAAAACTCTAAAGAAACCAGAGAAACAAAATGTAGAATACAAGGTGCGCGTGAATATTTTAATTAGTTTATTATTTTTATTTTTCAAATCATTTTTATAGTTCGCAAATTATTTAATATCTCTTTTTAACACAAGTATCTAAAAACTTACGTATTGTTATTGTTTCCAAATTTCATACACATTCTATAGGAAGCCCCGTTCGGCGCAAAATTGAGAAAAGTGTCTATGCTTGATGATGAAAAGGTACACGCTGAGTCAAATATTTATTCGAATTTTAGTATATTAGAGTTTGAAAACAACGTAATGTAAAAAGTTTAAAACATATAATTTTGCACCTAAAGAAAAAAATTATGAAAATGACTGTGCTAATACTGTGAACTAATACCATTTTTGCGTTTGAGGACACTTTATTGTTTGTAATTAAATTATCATAAAACACAACTATTTAACAGAATAAAAATTCGGTTTCAAACAGTAAAAAGACTCCATACGATGGAATGAAATTAGTCTATAGGGGTAGCACAGTAATTTATATGCAAACTTTTTTTTCCTTTTATCTTTGTGTGAAAACCATTAATTTGCGTTTATATCTGTCTCATAAAAGATACTGAGTGATAAACACTTTTTGCAGCAAACATCAGCTCAGACACAAAAAAAGCTTAGAAAAGTAGAAAAAAAAGAAGTAGAACACAAGGTATGCGATAATTATTTTAATATGGATATTCAAAATAGCAGACATAAAGATCTTCTAAAAATTCCTAAAATAATTGAATTTCGTGATTACTGGGTTACGTGCTACTCTGTAGGAAGCACCTTTTGGCGCAAAATTGAGAAAGGTGTCTATGCCAGAAGATGAGAAGGTACTTACTCTCTACCATTTGAAATTCTTCATTTACCCGAAAGTCATCATCGTTATGAATCACTTCATTTATTCCATATAATACACGTTTGTTTAACTCCCAAAATAATTTTTTAATCAAGACCTGATACAAAAGTTTTCATAACTACCCTTCACTCGTAAACACGTTCTCCCTTTCAAAATAATGTACACGATTATACATATGTACATAAATATGTTCTCTTTACAGAAAACATCACCAGATACACACAAAAAACCGATAAATCTAGAAAAACAGGCAATAGAATTTAAGGTATTTGATAGTTTTTCGAAAACTTTATTTAATTAACGCTTTCCTTAAAATATCAAACAAAATGAAAAACTTTATTTCTACTTTTCGATTTCCATATACACTCTATAGGAAGCACCATTCGGCGCAAAATTAAGAAAATTATCTAGGCCAGAAGATGAGAAGGTACACACAATTCTAAACTACAATTTTCAGTTATTGCATTATTACAAAATCATTGCGTAGATTGTCATGCATTAACTTAAATTCATATTAAAAAATTTCTTAAGAATCAATAGCTAGTCATTTGATTGTTTATGTTCGTCCGCTTATAATTACGTTCACCCTATATAGATATCTTTACTTTAAATATTTTCTACAGGACACAATGAAACAAAAAACACCAGACACAAAGGTACACATATAATTATTTTTAAAATATAGACTATCTGTTTTATAAAGATAATTCAACAAATTTAAATATTGCGTATATATTTCTAAATTTTCAATACGCTTGACAGGAACCATTATCCAAATTAAAAACACCTAGCATATCGGAAGACGTTAAGGTACATAATTTTTCCAATTAAAAATTTGTTTAAATTCATTGTAAGTTCGTAAAAGCATTATATTAATTGTTTAATGTTTTTCACTTTCAAAACTTCTTGAAAATGAACATTTTGAATGTCTAGCGCATTATTATACTGAATTTTTTACAAGAGTTTAAATTTGAATCCTCTCTACAGGAAACACCATTTGGCTCTCTTAGAAAAGTACGAAAACCAGAAGATGCAAAGGTACACAATATTAAACATGACAACACTTTTATTGATCAACTCACAAATTAATTAAAACAATTTGTCCAACTTACCATTAAATCATATTTGTAACTTTTTGTATTTTAATAGTCACTCCATAGAATTAATTATAAAATTAATTTTTATTAAAATCAATAATTACTACTATTTTTTCTAATTATTCATCTTGTTGTTAATTTATTAAGCACGCGAGATAACTCATTGTGACTACTTTGCAATTATTAATAACGAAAATAATGTAAGGTATACTCTTGACAGCTAAACTTATTAACTCCGCCAGAAAAATCTTCAAGCACAGGAGGATTCAAGGTAAAAATTGTCATAAAAAAATAACTTTAAAATTATAAATAAACATTTATTGTTAATTTTTTAAATATCTCTAAACAAAACAATATTCGTGCATGTTGCTAAAAATTAAGGTCAAATAAATATATACATATATACATATATATATATATTTGTACATACATATTACGGGTTGTTTTGATAGTTGAGACCTACATCTACAGTTGCTACTAAAAAATTTGGATCGATGGAAGAAGTAAAGGTATAAAAAATAATTTTGAATATCAAAACACTAAAACCAAAATTTTCGTATGCGATAAACCTTGGATGATACTTTTCTAATAATACTGATACAAAATTCAAATATTAAATATTGTATTTCGAATTTTTTATTAAAACTCGAAAGATTTGCATATGAATACCAAGAATTGTAAGTATATACTCTTTTGACAGCTGAAACCTACATCACGTGCTCTTTACCCGAAACCTGGTAAAATAGAAGAAGTACAGGTATAAATAACACTGTTTAGAGGAAAGCTTTATATTAAAAATTTTTTTCTCATTTCTTTTCGTAAACAATTGAGTTTCAAATAATTAGTAGGAGAAATTTCAATTTATTTAAATTTATTTATTTTCCACGTGAAGTGGCATTATTTTAATTTTAATTTATTTATGTAAATCACGATGAAATAATCAGAATAAATAATTTAAACAGCTCAAACCTACTTCCAAACCGAAAAAACTTGGTAAAATTGAAGATAAAAAGGTACTAATTATTAATTACTTTTTCTTTGGATTTTAAAGAACAAAATTTATTTAAAAATATTCTTAAGCATGAATTTCTGATTCAACATAAATAGTATGAATAAGCTTGAATTTATTTATAAATATTCATCCCAATATTGTCAATTTTATGCACGTTTTGCATGCAACATACACAAAAATTAATTATAAATTTTTAAAGAGCATAATTTTACTTTTGCCAGACGTCATCATCAATTATACCTTCCAAACCTGAAGATATTGTCAAAGAAAAGGTACCTTCATGTATTTACTAGATCAGTAGCTATCTATTAAATTTAGATGAATCTTGTATAAGTTTTTCGAAGTAAATTTGTATTCCGGAAAAATAGTTTGAGTATTAGTTTATGAGGGTTTAAGTTTGATGATCTCTTGTGCAAAAGCTTCATTATGAAAATATTTTCTTCAGGAACCATCAACAATGACATATTTCTTCAAAAAATTTGGAAATGTGAAAATTCAAAATGTGAAGGTATACATTACCTCTTTTAAATTTTCCATCTAATTTATCCAATTTTTATAATAAATTTACAATGATCGTTATTATATTTTTACTCATTCAATTTTCAGTAAAAAAATATCTCTAATACTTTTTTTAAATCAATTAAAACAAACTTTATGACTTCAAACCAATCATTTATTTCTAATTTTTTTTAAATGTGAAATTCATTAAAATTTGTCCGAAAATAATATAAAACGCCTTATACACCTAATAGGAAACAGCGTCAGTCACAACGAACAAACATGGCGAAATAAAGGATGTAACCAAGGTACATATATCAAACAAAATTTTAATTAAAAAAAATTAAAACAAATTTTTTTAATGAACAATTTTTTTTAAAAGCCTTTGGATGCGCCAATGAAAATAAAGCAAACACTTTATTTTTAAATTATGTAAGCAAATAATTTATACACAACACTTTATTTTTAATTTATGTAAGTATGTAAATAAATAAAAATTATTTTAATATTGTTTATTTTAAGCTTTGTAAATATTTTAACTAGACAGTTACTAAATTTCTGATTCCTAAACTATAACAAAAATAACACATCGATGTCACTGACATATTTACACGACCTGCATTCCAAATTTTTTTTTTAATATTTAGTTGCTGCAAGCAAGCTGGATGACTTAACGAGGCAACTGTGGAACCATAATAATTTTTTTGTATTTTATTTTTCAGTATTTATGTATACAAACCTTGCAGATCCAGAATAAAATGTCGTACTAATTGGGATTTTAATTTTTATAAAGTTGAATCGTAATTCAATAACGCGAATTTTTACAGGAATCAGATAGCAGAAAGGCAAGCTTGAAGCCTGGAGCCGTAGGTGATGAAAAGAAACTGCTGACTAAGGAAAAGGCTGAACTCAAGGTAAGCTTTCCCATCTATCAAAGCTATTAAAGTTCACATTTGTTCACGTAGATACGTTTCAGAAAGTATTATGCTATGTTTAGATACCATTTTTATTTAATTTAATACTGACAGAGTAATTTTAGTAGTATTGTAGAAAAGGTTTTGGTATCCAAGTACTTATGCTATACGTGTCATTGTAGATAAGGTCATAAAAAATCATTGGAATTTTTGGAAATGTATTGTAATGCTACCAATCGATGCTTTTTCAAAAAAGGGAATATATGAAAAAAAAACTGATACTTCAATATCAACAAAATAATTACATGGTTGAAAACATATCATTTGTGACTAAAAATAAATATACATCCTGTGATAAATTAAATTTTAACTTGACTCTTATCATAGTGAGGAGACTGTGAAAACACAAAATACTAAGATGCTTTGTGTCTTAAGGAGTGATTTTTATTTAGCTTTAAATAAACCTCGTGTAACCTCTATTTAAGATGTGATTAACCAAGAAAATAACTATATGAAAAAATTTTGTTATCAAATGGACCCACGCAGTCTGTAGATAGCAGTCCCCGAACCAGTTTGAAATGGCGTAGACCGCTTCCACCAATGCAAGAAGCACATCTTGATTTTACTCAAATCAGACTCAAGCCCGTCCCAAAAATAATGAAAGAACCCGAGAAGGTCGAAAATGGCAGTGTTGAACTAAAGGTATTCCCCAAAAGGCCGAGGAACAGTAAAACAAAAGGCCTTCAATCTTCTATACTTCTTCTATGGCTGACAACATTGCCCTATCTAGACTTTTCTCGATATCTCATTTCGTTTTCTCCTAGAATTTCTTTCTTCTTCTCTCACCACTACTCTGCGTGATCTATTTTCTTCTCAAGTAATCGAGCGGAAAATCTCAACGCCACTGCACAGCTCTATACTCTACTCACCTATGCATCTATTTTCAAAGCAATAAATATCAATCTTCCGAAATAATTGAAGATATTTCTGCCTGAGAAACAATGTTAACCCTTGATCATTAACTACTTCTAAATTAAAATTTCAATGATCCTCTAATTTATGGCTGCATTCTAATTAAGTTATCTCTCCATCTCTATTTCTTGTGCTTTGACATTTACGATTTCAAAACCACGTTAACAAGATACAAAAAAAAAAAAAAAAAAAAGGTTAAAAGAAAAAGATTCTTCTTGAGCTTTAATAATTTATACATCGATAATTCCTGAATGTACGGGCATGGAGTCGTTTAACAATTATCTTCTTCTCTTTCATGCAAAGTCCAATTTCACGCAAATACTTTGTCCTTACATCATTATCTTTGATCTCTAACTCACAGCCTGTGTGCACTGCACCTTCTACAAAAACTCCAAAAATCTCCAGCGTTTTTCCACGATTATCGCTACAATTTACAGTGTTCTCAGTTATTTAATGTTACAGCTGCGCTCCCTAACTCACAATCAGTAATATTAATAAATTTCCATTTCAAGCGTCATTAAATTACTCAATAATAAATCAACTTAACCACATGATACTCACAAATGTTTTGTATGTGTATATACTTACGAGCTTTTTTAATACTCACTACG
>JAPYYV010002797.1:0-42294 GCA_030522625.1 Copidosoma aretas
TAATACGTCAGCATCATCATACATGTATATATATGACGATAAATATAAAATTATACGAAAAATAACAATGATGATAAAGTACCATTTCCATTTATAATAATTATCTATTTGGCATGAATCTCAATCCGTGGTGGAAAATACATTCGATTCGTTCGCCTTTGCAGAAAGTGGAAGGAAAGGCCGAAAAATTGGACGTTAAGAAGAAAAAGTTGAAGGTTGAGAAGGACAAGAGTTACGACCTGCCCGAAATCCCGGATTACGAGAGGCCGATCCTCGAGAAGGTGCAAGAATTCGACTTCGGCGAGCACGTCAAGCGCGAGAAAACCAAGCTCGATCGTCCGCAAACGCAGGTGAGGAACCCAGCAGTTTTCCACCAAATCAAGCATACCGATTTGGCCCACGTGGCTATCATTTCTACCGCTGTATCATGTATTTTTTTTTGTATCTTTCCTCTTTTGTTTTCCTGTGCGCTCTCGACCGTATCACGGACAAACAGAAATTCGAGTCCAAGGTGACGTATACAAATCCACAACGTGGGAAAAATGTGTGCAACGCGCAAGCTTCGTCAAGTCGTGTACTTGAATTGACGTAACGCCTCCGTAATGCTATTATACGCTGATGCCACTAACCACGCCATTTCCACTGCCATTTCCACGCTTGCGACCGCTGCGCAGTAAGTAATCGGTTGGTCCACCTTGCGAAAACGATCGGCCCCGAGTACTATGCCCGGGGTCGCCATAAAACATCATCAGCCGACCGACCCGATAATCGATCAACTTACTCGCACGTCAGTCCCCTGCACGCACGGGTATTAAAAATTAATTATTGGCGCAGCGAGCAACGAAAGGGGGGGGGGGGGCGACAAAAATCCGCGACCCGATTCGTAATAATCCTACGCGAGAGAGCACCGCTCGACCGGTGGTCGCAGCCTCGAGCCTTCGCCGGACCATTAGCCGCACCGGCAGGGGGTTGGAGTTTCGTGCCGCGGATCTCAAGATTAATTAGGATGCGGTTGTGGTCAGGTGGCCGTGCGCCTCTCTATCTCTCGGCGCTCGACCGAAACAGCAAAGGAGGGAGAGCAGAGCGGATGGGCAAGAGCATAATGGGACCTTGGATATTTTTGGAAATTATTACGAGGCGTCTTGTAGCAGCAGCAGCAGCAGCAGCAGCAGTGGGAGCCGCAGTACACCACCTACTTACCTACGGACTCGCGAGCGGCGGGGCGGGGGTCACTAGCCGTGAATCTTCCTCGTCCGTTACCCGGACCAGTTTCGGCCCGACCGCACTGCCGCCACGTATCCAACACCCCGGGGCTGACCCCCCCGCCCCTCCCCCCCGGCGCGCCCTTCGTCACCATTGTTTTTGTCGCCCTCCGCCGTGCGTGCTGACGCACTTCCGCTTCTTCGGCTGCTCGGCTTGTTTTTCGCCGCGGCGTTTGGTGCTCCCTCACCGCAGGACAAAGTCCTGCCGACTAATCGAGTTTTCCGAATCGATCAGAGGGTACCGGAGATCAAGGCGCCAGCCGAGACGCCCAAGATCGAAGTCATCAAGGACGTGACGCCGTTGACCAGTCGCCGGGGCAGCTTGGCTCCCGGAAGTGGTACCAGCAGTCGCCGGGGCTCCCTCATACCGCCCGAGGAACTTGGACGCAGACCGAGTCTTATCATCAGCGACGAGGTATTGTTCTCGACCAGTTTACTATCCGGAAGACCCGATCAATTTTATCGTTTATTTTCTTATTTTTATTTATCTTTTTTTTTCTTTTTTTTTTTTTTGTCATTTCCATCTTTTATTTTTGCCTTATATTGTTTGACTTGGAAGACAGGACTCAATCGTACTTCTTGATCATCCGAAAAACTGATTTTTAGATTTTTGGATTTTGCAATGTCAGCATGGATGTGTCCGAAATCATTGCGATTACGGTATTTCTCGCTCGGGCGTACGATTGGGTTCGCTTCTCTTAGATAAACTGATGTTGCGATACTCGCGTTTCAACAAGTTGCATACTTTTCTTACTATAGTCGTAGATATTAGTTCATAGTTGACTTGATTTTTTAATTTTAGACAGCATAGTTTTTTTACTTCTCACTTAATTATTAGATTTTTACAGTTGAATTGTTGCTAAAAGCGATTTGATTATTATTATTTTTTAGTCTGTTCTATCTCTCCATCTCTGTCTCCTTAGATCTCCTCACGTTCAAATCCTCTCATGAAATTACTTATCTAGCGCATCTCTATCGTGTTGTTGACATACTTATTTCCTTGTTGTTTTTTTTTCTGTTTTTGTTCTCTCTCTTCAATCAAACGTACCAATAACGTGATAAAACAGTAATAATACAACGAGAGCCAAAGCTGTATTGGTAAAAATTTTATCGTCGCAAAGCTCAACTACGTCATCATTCACAGTAGATGATTCCCTTTGAAATAACCAGTGCGGACTAGACATGGAAAAATAAATTATGGCAAAAGTTTAATGACACGATAAGGACAGAGAAAAAGGGGGTTTAGTGAGGAAATTGTAAAACAACCAGTGTCCGTACTTATTATGGTATCGTTGATGAAGAAAACGATCGCAATAGCGGCGCAAAGATGGGCAGTGTAACTTACGTTTAGGTATACAAACGGTTTCCAAAAGAGCAAAGAATACAAAGCAAAAAAAAAAAAAAAAAAAAAAAAAAAAAAAAAAAAAAAAAAAAAAAAAAAAAAACACCAAAAAAAGCAAAAACCCCAAAACAAAAAAAAAGAAAAATTCACGGTATGGTGCAAATTCGCCAGAAACAACAAAAACATCGAACAACCAAAATTACATGTATAACGCCATTACACATTGTCATGCTCATAACAATTTGGTCCATAGGAAAATAGAAAGCTGCGCCCTGGCGAGGTGGTGGATGAGCGCAAGGTGAGAGACTACTTTATCCCCCTCCTCACGCTCTCCGTGACGAGGAAACGCCAAACTCACTATCATAACCCAATTCTGTACGATAACTGACCGATATAATATATTCAACTCTATCACAATAATCATAATAATAATACTCAAAATAATCATAATAATAATAATCATCACAGCCACAGTAATCAACATTAATTTCACAATGATTATTATATAATATACTATAAGTTCTCTCAAAATTAATACTACAATAACGATAAGCGCCGAATAATAATAGTAATAATAAGATAGTAACCAAATAAAAAAAATAACACCAATAACACAACGTCGATCGACGGATAATCAAAATTTAATGATTTACCAAGCCTCTTTGTATACCTACATACACCTTAAAATGTATATGTACGTATATAAATGTACATATGCCTCGATTGCAAATTCTCTCACTTAGAAATGCCAAAATGTACTTACACGACTTACACTTACTTACTCTACTCACTTACTCAAATCTGCCGATAACATCTACTCTCTCTCCTTTTCTACATTCTCTCTTTTCCACTGCCAGTTTTTGATAAAAATCTCTCTCTCTCTCTCTCTGCACCGTCTTTCCCGTTTAATCTTGCAAATAATCTCTACAATCTCCAAACTATTTCTACATCCATTCGCTCTCTTGTGCAAATACTGTTCTACTTTTAACTATTCTTACTGACACCCTCGGACACGTTTACACGCATTTAAAAAAAAAAGGACAAAAAGCATGATTCAAAACAATGAAAAGAACACCCCAAGCACTTACCAATTAACTTTTAAAAACAACCACCAGATCCCTCCCCCCCAAAGAAAAAGCTAAATTTGGTCAATTTGCGCGATGGCTGATAAAACAGAATACCATATCCATCAGCGAACCTGCCAGCCCAAAGTAAAACAAAAAAAAAAAAAAAAAAAAAAAAAAACGACAACCCCAAAAAGCACCAACCCAACAGCCCACAGCCAAACAGACTGGACACCTGCAGCCGAAAAGTACCTGTATATATATATATATATATACCTACGTGCGCCTACTACATGGCCATCCCTCTCATATGCACCTGTGGGGTTCACCTCAGCGAGCGCGCGGGCTGGAACGAAATCAAAATTTCACGCGCGGGGGATAATCTTACGCATCGCGCGCACTTATGTATACGCGTGTTTAATAAATTATGGCTCGAAATAAGCCGGCGATAGCCCGAAATAGACCCCCCCTTTTGCGCGCGCGCGCGAGTGCCATCTGGCAGACTCTCATTAGACTCTAGCGAGAGATGGGGACCAAAGGCCCGCATAGGACGCTGCCTGTGCTTGCGCGTATATTCCCGAAAATCCTTCGGCCGGGGAATATCGCGCGCGTGAAATTGACGGCGCCGCGTCGAGGCGCAATAACGGCTTATAAATCGATTCTCGTTGCGAACGAGCGAGCAAACGTTTTCTCCGTATTATACATTACAACGCTCGATAATATATCGCGTCTGCACGCGCGCGCGCGCGCCGAGGAAATAAGGCCGCGCGGTATAAGTCAGGCGGGCAGCCGCGAAATTCCGTGCCAATTGCCTATAACCCGCGGGCGCGCTTTTACACACGCGCGTGCATATGGTATGGACATACGAGTACGCGCGCACGTCGCCGGTGATCTACTGCGTCTCTCTCTCTCTCTTTGCGTTCCTTATAATCTTTGCGCAATTAAATATTAGTTATTCGTGGAAAATTTTAGCCGCTCTCTCTCTCTCTGCAACTGGGTTATACGAGCTTTTTTTTCATAACAAGCGTCGCACATGCATGATATATTATATAGGTGGTGCAGCGCCCGATGACGTTGCAGGCGGGTATACTTTTCGGCTGCGGCGCGAGCACACGCGGAAACATCAGGGGAGAAAATATCTCATTTATCACACGCACAAAGAACCACACACACGCCAGCTACGCGCGTTTATAAATGTCAATTAAGAAGTTTTATCATGCCGAGCCCGGGATATGTATATATTATATACGTTCGCACCGAGATCAGACCATCGTCGCGCTGACGACGACGTTTCCTTTTTTTGGTCGAAAATACCAAAAGTACTTACTTGGTACTCTATTTGCAGAAGGAGAGAATCTTCGACGATATTCATATCCTATCTAATTTACACACGTTAGTACACACTTTTCTTCAATTCTTTCAAATTTATATCACCGAGGTGCAGTGTGTATTATAATATTATTAATGTCTCGTACGCTGACGATGTATTTATATTATATGTATGTGTGTCCAATGTGATATCGTACAAGCTGAATAATATATATATATAATAGTTTACGTATACTATTATTATATGCGTATAATGTTCGTATGTTGTACCATCCCCCTCGTGACCTCGTGATGCCTAGCAAAGTGTTGCTGTTATATCTATACATGGAGATGAGCTTACTATGTACCATGGAAATAATTTACCCAACCGCTACTGTTTTCAGAGATGCTAACAATGGGAAATAATAATTAATGAATAGATAGTAACCTAGTTAATATTAAAGAAATGACTATAGGCAGATTAATACGTATGCACGATTATCCTTGTTGTAACCGTTCGTCTCGCCACAGTGAACGTTTGCCAATACAAGCCTGATGGTATAGGCAAAGAGTGTGCCCCTCCCTGCTATTACCTATTCTATTATTTTTCTCTTTTTTTTTTTTTACAAACATTTATTCTATTTTTTCACCATTTATAAATAAAATGTGTCTCAATTATGTGTTTTTGTCTGTGTACATGTCCAAGCCTCATGTTCGTCTCTTGTACTTTTTCTGCAGGTTAGATTACGGCCCGGCGAGGTATTGGATATCAAGGTGAGATTTGTGTTCGGCTATAACACAAAGCTTACCTTACAACCTCGGTTCAAAATATAATAAAACCAAGTAAAAACAAACAAGTGATTTTCCAGTATACCCCCGCCCCCCGCCCCCCAACACGCCCTTAATAATCAGCTAAGCGCGTTACCCTGCATAGCAACAATGTTTTTACACCTCTCATCATCAAGGCAGACAGAAGCAATCATACAGCGCTCTTTATTTATTTTCATCCGCTTCGTACGAGTACACATGTCATGTACATATTTCTTTTGCAAAGCTGAAACAGTTTGCCCCTGTCTGCCCCGATCACGCCTCCCCCAGCTTTTGCAGCCAGCGCGCTGCAAAACACCCAACAAATTAATAAACAATAATATATGTACAAAGTATGTTTCGCTTGCAGAAAACCAAAATCACTAACAGCAGCCGTGAAACCTAAGCCGTTATTTCGTAGTTAAAAAATAGACACACAATGGCAGGGTAGGCACAAAGTTAAAAATTCGTCAGATTTACTTTGTTGGACAATCGTAAAATAACAATCAAAGAGCCTATAGCTGCATTTGGTCTCGATAAAAAAAAAAAAAAAAAAAAAAAAAAAAAAAAAAAAACCAAACAACAAAAAAAATTGCTCATTTTTTTCTTATTCCATTTGTTTTTTGGGAATCCACACAGAGATTTGGAAGGCCCGGCGAGTTACTTGAAGACGACAAGGTTAGATATATTTCTACGATGTAAAATTTATTTTACCTTTTTTTAAATGGTTGGTGGCTCGTTTTGATTATCAAAGCGGCCATTTGTGATTAAACACACCGTGATTAACAACGTGGATTACAAATTATAGAAGAAACTGTAGTCTTTTTAATATTACAATATATGTACATGAATGTGATATAATACATTTTTTTTCTTACTGTACTTAGTGATCGTCATATTTTCATCAATTTTTAATATTTTTGTATGTATATTACAGATATATGTGTTATCTCACGATTTTTGTGGCTCACTTCTTTCCGTACACATGTATGTTATATGTTATGGTACAGTTAGTAAGTGTACATATAAAAGATATAAATGTACTTTGCTCGAAGCAACCGAGGCGGCAGCAGAAACAAGTTATTTTTTTTTATACTTTTAATCAGTTTAGCAAGTTTTATTCTAATTTACACTTTTATATTATCATCACTTTTACACAACTTTTTTTTCAATTCTTATCGACTTAGTAACAATGCAGTGTAAATAAAATAAAAAATACACATTAACTGGATATGCTGCCTCGCGTTTGTATTACTGCTTACCCATGCTTAGCATATTCGTAATCCTTGTATGCATTATCATTCATGAAAAAAAAAAAAAAAAAAAAAAAAAAAAATGTGCTATGTGTTTCCCCTTTATGTGTTATGCGTACTTTGATGTCGTCTTCTTTGTCCAATAGATACCAAATTAAATGAAAAGAAAACAAATTTCCGAACAACCAAATAATATTGACTGTAACAGAGTTATAACGAGAAGTAAGTGAATTTAACGGTGTTGGAGATGACGACTAAAGACAGCACTCGATTAAAACGATTAATTTCTTCATACAATCCCATAGTACACATCCTTAAATAAGAAGTATAATGCTGGAATGGGTATGACAAGAAAAGCTCTTAGCACATGAAATGACCATCTCACATTATCATATTATGGTGTACATTAATCAATCACTAAAAAAAAAAAATGTAAAATTTTTAAAGACATGCCATTGACACACCAGTGGATTGACCGTAATTCACAATGCGTGAAAGTAGCTAACTGCACCAAGGGTGACTAACCAGAACTTCCATTTCACTCTACATTCGACAATATTAAAAAAAACCTTCATTCTAGTGTTTACAATTTAACTTGTAATCTAATCCCTCTATTGACAAATACCATATATTTTTCTCTTATACTAAGGTTGTATTAACTGCGCAATTAAAATTATTTAAAGTCTAGTATGCCAAATTTTTTCTTACTTTTTTGCCTCTATAATCAATCAATACTTATTTCGATCTTGATGATTTTTGCACGGTATCCCTCTTATAACACGATGATCAAACTAAACTACTACTTATTGGAAAAAAAAAAATAATTTACACAAGGTAAGTGCTACAAAATAAATAACAAAAAAATAGAAATGTGCAAAAATCATCGAGGCATACATAACGAGACTATAAAAATTCGAAACGACCATCAAACTAATAATTCTGTGTGACTGCGCGTTTGCCAATGCAGCGACGTCGTCCGAGCACGGACGCACGAAGGCTCAGCGTGGCGGATCTCGAGAATAAGATCAATCAGCCCAGTACCCCACTCCGCGATGTCGGACCTCCAGGACCTCCTCAAATCGTCGACGTGCAGGAGTCGTACTCCGCTGTCGAAGGTTTATTATATTTTTCTCGATTTTTCTTCAATACTTTTTCTCATCAAACCTTCCAAATTGTGTACTTAAACGATGCTTAACATAGATTCAACGGCATACCTCACCGTACAAGTCGAAGGTACGCCGGCACCGACTTTCAAGTTCTACAAGGGGATGACTGAAATTATCGAAGGCGGTCGATTCAAGTTCCTCACCGACTCCGAAACGAATACGATAACACTATGTATGCGCAAGACAAAGCCGAACGACGAGGGTACCTACAAAATCGTCATCAGCAACATTCACGGCGAGGACTCAGCCGAGATGATGCTCTACGTCTCCGGTAATTTTTCACTGATATTGACATTAGAAAAATGAATAATTTCCTTTACGAATCATGATAATGGTCTTGCTTAGATGCCAGTGGTATGGACTTCCGTGCCATGTTGAAGAAACGCAAGTATCAAAAGTGGGCACGGGAGCAAGAACAAGAGAAGGTCGATCTTAAAGAGACTGAGAAACCATTGCCTGCCCTTAAAAAAGTTGAAAAGGTGGGTAAATTTTGTTATTTATTCCATCCTAATTTTCTAATTTTTTTCTAATAGGAAATAATTGTCTCGTTAAAAAGCTGAGCATTGTAAGTTCTCTCGATTAAAGAAGAGTAAGTTTTAATGTTTACGTGTTTTAAAAACATGTTTTTCAAAACCCTGTGGTACCTTTGATTCCTTTCGTTTTTCATTTTTCAACACTTAAAATAGTCGAAATAAGTAAATATTTGCATTTACATTAACCAAGTAAAATCCATATAGTTTTGGTTTTGTATGACCATACATTGTTTTTAAATGTGTTTTATTAATGTTAAAAATTGTTTTGATTCATGAATACATTATTTCATGTGATAAGTATCATTTATATCATTAAAAAATTTATATTAAAAATACAAAACTTTTATCATAGGAAAAATCATTAATAATTTTCGTAGTTTCCTAATTCGTATCGTATTTCAATCGAACGCAGAAAATTAGCCAAGATGGTACAGAAATTAAAGCTGGAGAAGGCGTATGCGACAGCAATGAGCGTCAACTTGAATCTGTGAACGTTTGTATTCATTAAACCTTGTATCGTAGCTGATATGCGTTTGGGTTGACAAGTAGAGAAAAACTTTCTTTTTCAATTGGTCTCGAAACAATTATCCATTTGGTTGGATGATTGCACTATCTTCGTTATTCTTATTCCATCCATCTTTTTTTGTAGGATCCTATTTTTTCGTCCATTAAGGCAAAAAATTACAGGTGAACAAGAATAAAGTCAGGCGAGCTGTGCAGAATTATGTACTTGATCGATTTTTCTACACAAACTTGAAATTGCATGCATAATTTTTTAATTTTATTCACTTTTCAACAAATTTCATTTTTTTGCTTGAGCAACTATTCCAATGCATGAACACTTTACCAAGAATAAGAAATCATATATTTTATCATAGTGTTAATGATATTTCGAGAGATTATTTATTTTAGCCTAGCATCGTTTGTTCGCGTAGACCTTCGTTAGCAGAATTAATTCCAGACTGGCCTGTGCTGCATCACTTCATCAGGACGGAGGTTAAAATTATAGTTGTCGTATGTCGATGTTCTTATCGATGTTCCAGAGTCTTTTCGTTATCACAATTAATGGATATTAAAATTTTATTTGCTGATCTGAAATGCTTCTTGTTTTTAGTTTAAATTAAAATATATCTCTCATTACTATTGTTTATTTGCAATTTGCACGAAATCTGGCTGGTAGATGTTATACTGCTTGTAGTAAAAATGTTGAGTAAACAAATAAAGCTTCTACAATACAAATTTCGCACAGTTTTATCAATGTT
This sequence comes from Copidosoma aretas, assembly GCA_030522625.1. NCBI lineage: Eukaryota > Metazoa > Arthropoda > Insecta > Hymenoptera > Encyrtidae > Copidosoma > Copidosoma aretas. The sequence continues at coordinate 9,998 of JAPYYV010002797.1, forward strand.
GTCTATGTGAATGTTATCCGTTATTATATATTATAAGGAATTTTTAGGCTGACGTTTTTGGAAAAGATTTTTTATCATTTTTAAACTATTTTTCAGTGTCTCGTTAATAGGTTGACGTAGTTCATTTTTTATCTTCATCAATTTTGTAGTTTTTCTGTTTTTATGAAAAAGGAATCTTGATTTTTACGTACTTTTTGACAGTAGCAGCCCATCACTTTCAGCACTATTGTTTTTTGGTATATTAAAATTTTTTATTTTTACAGCCTCAACAATTTCGAAACAAGTCGATTTGCGTTTGTGTTAAAAAATACAAGTTACTAATAAAATTTTTCTTATTTTATCCATTCATATAGAAACCTGACGTGTTCTTGAAACCACTGATTGACCAATATGCGAAAGAAGGAAAAGACAAAAAGGTTGTTTTCGAAGCAAATTTCTCAAAACCTAATTGTAAACCGAAGTGGTACTTCAGAAAAGATGTATGCATAACTATTTGTCAAAAAAATTTTGAGCACAACAATTTTATATTAATTTCTGACACATTATAGGAACTATTCCCGTCAGCCAAGTACAAAATTAAGAATGAAGAAGACTTATATCAACTCATCATTCTTAATCCAAAAGTGGAAGATACTGGCAAATATACCATCGATATATCTGGAGTTTCAAGCACAGCCTTTCTTAATGTTGATGGTGCTTATTTTTTCTCTTGAACAAAGCTTCATTGATATTTTCAACAATTAAAAAAAACTAATTTATTTTTCAAGAACCTGATCCTACCTATAATTTCACCAAACCCCTCAATCAACAGACGAGTGGTTTCTATAAACATGAAGTGCAATTGGAATGTACTGTAAGCTCAAATATGGCCCAAGTATCATGGTACAAAGGGAAAACAAAACTTGAGGACGGTGACGTCTATCAAATTTCAAAAGATATGACTGGCGTTTGTCGCTTGACAATCAGGTCCGCCCAATTTGAGGATAGTGGCGAGTACTTCTGTAAAATCAGCAAGCAACCTGATAAGACAGACACAACTCTGTCCATTATAGAATATCCGTACAAATTCGTCAAAGTGCTAAAACACCAAACAGCCACAGAAAAAGAAACAATTACATTACTCTGTGAACTTGATGATGCTGCAGGAGACGTCAAGTGGTTCAAGGGTGACCAAGAAATAGTGCCTGATAAGAGGTATATCAAACTTCACAAACTTCATATTGAATTCGACAACTAATTATTTTTGTGGTAAAAAATCATTAACGAAATATTTGTGTACAGAGTACAAATAAAAGAGGAAGGCCGAAAAAGAAAACTTATTATTAAAGATGCCAAGGTTACTGACGCGGGAATGTACTCTTGTGTTAGTAATGCTGATAAAACTGAAGCTGAACTGATCGTTAACTGTAAGATATTGAAAAAATAATAGATTCTGCCCCGTCCAACCATTTTTATTTCAATCAATTTTTATGACGTTCTAGACTTAAATCGTTTCAACAAGAAACTTAAGGACACTGTCGGTATTGAACGTGAAAAGATTGTTTTGGACGTCGAGCTTCAAGACCAAACAGCTCCTGCTGATTGGTACTTTAATGGCAAACCTATTGTATCAAATGACAGAGTTGAAATTAAAAATCTTGGTGGCGGCAAACATCAGCTTGTTTTTAACAGAGCAGAAATGGAAGATGACGGTGAAATTACATGTGAAAGCGGCGAATTGAAGAGTTCGTGCAAACTAACAATCAAAAAGGGGGAAAGCAAGCCCATTGTCGAAATTCCCAAAGAAGTAGCTGGTCCGTGCAGTGCTCCAATCGTATTTGTTATACCCTACAAGAGTAAGTTATCACACGATGATACTTTTAAGTGTGTAATCAAAATATACTTAAAATATTAATCGTTTATTTTTTTTAGTCGATGGAACGAAACAGTCACAAGTCGAAGCTAAACTTATGAAAGATGGTAAACCACTACCTCTTAAGGATGTGGAGATCATTGTAGGAGAAGACAAAATCACTTTTAAAATAAAAAAGCCTCAACACGATCAGTCTGGTACTTATCAAATTAAAATTGGTAATGCCCAAGGTGATGTGGTGGAAGATGTCTTTGTGAACATGCAAGGTAAGATAAAATATTATATGTAATTTGCGGTCTATATTCAAAATAACTGAGAATAATGGTAATAATTTTAATTCTAGATGTTCCATCACCACCACTTGATGTTAATGTAACCGAAGTCTTCGCCACCAGCTGTGTCGTCTCTTTCAAACCGAGCCAGGATGACGGTGGTTCACCAATCACTAAATATGTTATCGAACGATTGGACATGAGTTTAAAGTCTCAGTGGGACAGTGTAGGAGAGGTTCTGCAAGGTGATAAAACTACATACAAAGTCGAGGATCTCGTTACAAAGAAACAGTATAAGTTCCGCATTAGAGCTGTCAACAAAATTGGATCTAGCGAGCCTGCACTATTTGCTAATATTATTTTGGCTAAGGATCCTTGGGGTAAAATCAGAAAAACTTTTTGTGAATTGTGAAATTCGCTGCAAAGTACTAAGAAAATGTTTTTTTTTTTTTTTTTTTATTTCAGATGAGCCCAGTAAACCAAATAACGTAGAAGTAGTCGATTGGGACGTAGACCATGCCGACCTCACGTGGACGAAACCTGATAATGATGGTGGTGCTCCTATTACTGGCTATGTTATAGAGTTCAAAGAAAAATTCGGTAAAGAATGGGTCAAGGGAAAAGAAATTGAGGGTGATGTGACAAAAGGAACAATTGACGGACTTAAAGAAGGCCAACAATACGAATTCCGCATTCGCGCAGTGAACAAGGCCGGCCCTGGTGAGCCATCTGATGCTACAAAGCCCATTATTGCCAAGAGTCGCTTTGTTAAGCCTTTTATTGTTGGTGATGGTTTGAAGAATCTTGTGGTTAAAAAAGGTCAAATTATTAAGTTTGATATTAAATATGGTGGAGAGCCTGAACCAGAAGTCAAATGGTATCTTAATGATAAGGAATTAGTCCCAGATTCGGAAGAAAGACTGACTATTGATAAATATGAAAAAAACACTGTATTAACTGTAAGAAAAACAGCGAGACCTGATTCTGGAAAATACAAACTAGTTCTTTCAAACAGCTCTGGTACATGTGAAAGTTTAGCTGAAGTGGTTGTATTGGGTCAGTAAATCAATAAAATTATTTTAATAAAACTTTTACTATTCAAAAATTTCTAAATATTCCAAATGATTGCAGATAAGCCGTCGAAACCATTAGGACCATTAGAAGCTGTAGAAGTTCGAGCAGATCACATTACCGTCAAATGGAAGAAACCAAAAGACGATGGAGGTAGTGATATTACGGGTTATGTTTTAGAAAAAATGGATGTCGATACTGGAAGATGGATACCAGCTGGAGAAGCTGGTCCGAAAGAACCGTATACCTTTACATTCTCTGGACTAACACCAAAGAAAAAATATAAGCTACGTGTTAAAGCTATTAATAAAGAAGGCGAATCTGAGCCCCTTGAAACAGATGAAGCTATTGTTGCTAAGAATCCTTATGATGAACCTGGAAAGCCTGGCAAACCAGAGATTTATGATTATGATAACGTTAGTGTCAGCTTAAAATGGGCTCCACCTGACAGTGACGGTGGCCGTCCAATTACACACTACACAGTTGAAATGAAAGATAAGTTTTCGCCAGATTGGGTCGAAGTTACTAAGACTAACGATGATAAATCAGAATGTAAGGTGGAAGGTCTAAAAGAAAAAATGGTGTATCAATTTAGAGTCCGTGCACACAATAAAGCTGGATCTTCACAACCTAGTGAACCTACTGACAATCATTTATGTAAACACAGAAACCGTGAGTACTTTTTATTGTAAAGTGTTGCTCATTATAAAAAAAATTGTAATAATTGCACATATTTATAATTTACAGTCAAACCAAGAATTGATCGAGAAACTTTCAAATCGATTACAATCAAAGCTGGCAGAACACACAAGTGGTCTGTCGATGTCACTGGTGAACCACCTCCAGATTGTAGATGGGTGTGGAGAGATGACGTGCCTCTCACAAATACAGAACGTATTAAGATCGAAAATGTCGACTACCACACGGACTTCACTCTTATAAATGCAGTAAGAAAAGATACTGGAAAGTACACTTTAATTGCTGAAAATGCTAGTGGAAAAGATACGGAAACTGTTGAACTGATTGTTCTTGGAAAACCTGCTTCACCTCAAGGACCTCTAGAAATTTCGGATGTAACGAAAACTTCTGCGAAACTCAAGTGGAAAAAACCAGAAGATGATGGAGGCTGTCCAATTAAAGAATATGAAATTGAGAAAATGGATACAAAGACTGGAAAATGGGTTCGTGTTGGTAAAGTTCCAGGAGACAAATTAGACTTTGATGTTACTGGCTTGAATCCTGGTAGTGAATATAAATTCAGAGTAACAGCTATTAATGACGAAGGTGATTCTGAACCGCTGGAAAGCGAAGCTCCAATCATTGCTAAAAATCCGTTTGGTAAGAATCAATAATACAAAATATTAAATTTCAATGAATTTAATAGAATTGCAACATATTTCTTATTTGCTAATAATTCTAAATAGATGAGCCCCTAAAACCTGGAACTCCAGAAATTACCGATTATGACAATGAATCTGTCAGTATTAAATGGACTCCACCAGATTTCGACGGTGGCGCTCCAATAGAAAAATATATCATTGAAAAGAAAGATCGATACAAGCCTGAATGGGAAAAGGCAATGGAAGTTCCTGGTAATACACTTGAAGCTAAAGTGGCTGGTCTTAAAGAAAAGGGAGAATATCAGTTTAGAGTAATAGCCGTTAACAAAGCTGGACCTTCACCTCCGTCTGATGCCTCAAAAATGCAAATTTGCAAACATAAAGCTCGTAAGAACAAATGAAAAAAACAAATAAAATCATTATTTTTATTATATTAATTTTACCATACACATTTACAGTCAAACCAAGAATCGATAGAACAAATCTCAAGCCGATCGTGGTCAGAGCTGGTAAACCAATCAAGTACGACGTTGATGTCCGAGGTGAACCCCCACCAGAAACTACATGGTATCATAAGGATAATTTAATTAAATCAGGCGATAACATTGAAATTGTCAATGTTGAATACAACACAAAACTGAGTATCAATGACAGTAAAAGATCAAATACTGGGGTATGGAAAATCAAGGCTGAAAATGCTCACGGTTTCGATGAAGCTGACGTAGAAGTAACTGTTCTATGTAAGTTTTTTTTAATGTAGAATTTAAATATTGTAATCGGTTAGCTGTCATATTGAAAAATTCAATATATTTTAATGACGATAGCGGCACCATCAAAACCAGTGGGTCCACTAAAAGTTTCCGATGTTACCAAGAGCAGTTGCAAACTCAAATGGGAAAAACCTGAAGATGATGGCGGTAAACCAATTACTGGCTACCAAGTAGAAAAGTTGGATAAAGCTACAGGACGTTGGGTCCCAGTAGGACGTACGAACGATACTGAAATGGATGTAAAAGGTTTGCAAGAAGGCCACGATTACGAATTTAGAGTAAAGGCTATTAATGAAGAAGGAGAATCTGAGCCACTTGTCACAGACAGATCTATTACTGCTAAAAATCCGTTTGATATCCCTGGTAAACCGGGTAGTCCTGAGTTTGAAGACTGGGATGTTGATCGGGTTGATCTTAAATGGGATCCACCTAAAGATGACGGTGGTGCATTAATCACTGGTTACATTATTGAAAAGAAAGAAAAACTTACCAGCCATTGGGAAGAGGCTGAAACTACGACATCGTCTCAGCCTAGAGGTCGTGTATCCAAGAACTTGAAAAAGGGTGCCACTTATCAGTTTAGAGTACGTGCTGTTAATAAAGCTGGCCCAGGCGAGCCTAGCGAACCAACCAAACCACATGTTATGAAGGCACGATTCTGTAAGTACTACTTAAACATTTTTCCATCATTTAATTTTTTTGTCCAATATCAACTAACAAGTGATTTATAAATATAGTGAAGCCACGCATCAATCGTGAGAAATTACAAACAGTTAAAGTAAGAGCAGGTCAACTTGTAAAACTTGATGTTGATGTCGAAGGTGAACCACCTCCAATTATTACATGGAGCAAAGGAGCCAAGCCACTATCTTCAAGCACCAATGTAAAAATTGATAATGAAGACTACAATACTAAGTTACAATTATCTAATACAACTCGTGCCGATACTGGAAAGTACACAATCAAGGCCGTAAATGATTCGGGCTCTGACGAAGCCGAAGTAGAAATAATTATTCTTGATAAACCATCGAAGCCCGAGGGACCACTAGAGGTTTCAGATGTATTCAAAGAAAGTGCAAAACTTAAGTGGAATAAGCCTAAGGATGATGGTGGTTTACCTTTGACAAGCTATATCTTAGAAAAAATGGATGTAACTACTGGACGCTGGGTTCCAGCTGGTATTGTGGATCCAGAAAAAACAGAGCATACTGTGACTGGGTTGGAGCCAGGAAGGAAATACGAGTTCCGTGTAAAAGCGGTCAATGAAGAGGGAGAGTCAGAGCCACTTCAAACTGATGCTCCGACTCTCGCTAAAGATCCTTATGGTAATATTTACTTAATATTTGCCATCTAATAATTTGCATAGTTGAATGAATTTTCTAATTTTTAGTTTGGTTGTTTAATTTCATGTTTTAGATGTACCTGCTGCACCAGGCTTGCCAGAAATCGTCGACTGGTCAGAAAATATGGTAAAACTGAAATGGGAACGACCAATCAGAGATGGTGGCTCTCCAATCACCGGGTATATCATTGAAATGAAAGACAGATTTGGAACGACTTTCACGAAGGCAGCAGAAGTTGAAGGCCCAACTTGTTCTGGTACCGTTCATAAATTAGAAGAAGGTAATCAATATCAGTTTAGAGTTAGAGCTGTCAATAAAGCTGGTCCTGGTGAAGCTAGTGAAGCTACGAATCCACATACTGCTAAAGCTCGTTGGCGTAAGTATAATTAGTTAAAGATTGTGCATTGATATACAAATGAAAAATTAATTTTGTATTCATATTGCAACAGTTAAGCCATACATTGACAGAACGAATCTGCAGCCAACAACAATTAAAGTTGGTCTCACACTATCATTAGATGTTAATATAATCGGTGAACCTCCTCCAACAGTTACCTGGTCTTATAAGGGAAAAGATCTTGAAACTAATGATCAACTTAGAATTGATAATATTGATTACAATACGAAATTTTTTATTATGAAATGTAAAAGAGCACATACGGGAAGGTATACTATTAAAGCTAAGAACGAAGTTGGCGAAGATGTTGCTGAATTTGACCTTCTCGTTTTGGGTAAACCGAGCAAGCCAAACGTACGTTTTGTAAGAACAAGCTTTCAAAAGTAAAAATATTTATAATAATTCAAAGAATCTTAAATTTTAGGGACCACTCGAAGTTTCAGATGTTACAAAACATAGTTGTAAACTTAAGTGGAAGAAGCCTGAAGATGACGGTGGTGCTCCTGTTGAATATTATGAAATTGAAAAATTAGATCCTCTATCTGGTCAATGGGTTTCTTGTGGTAGATCGACTGAACCAGAAGCAAACATTACTGGATTACTAGAAGGCAAGCCATATAAATTTAGAGTGAAGGCTGTAAACAAGGAAGGTGAATCTGAAGAATTAGAAACTGATAAATCTATCATCGCTAAGAATCCTTTCGGTAAAATTTACTAATAATACAATACAATCATTAAATAACAATTATTACTACTGATTATGAAATAATTTATTGAATTTTAGATGAGCCCAGCAAACCAGGGCGTCCTACTCCAACAAACTGGGATAAGGACTTTGTCGACTTAACGTGGACCCCACCAGAAAGTGATGGTGGTGCACCAATTGAGAAATATATAGTACAAATGCGCGACAAAGAAGGCAGACAATGGGTTGATGCTGCAACAGTGCCTGGAAATGTTACAGACGCCAAAGTTACAAATGGAATTCAAGAAAATCACGAGTACGAGTTTAGAGTTGTTGCAGTAAATAAAGCTGGACCGAGCGATCCTAGCGATGTGTCAAAGAGCGTCGTAGCAAAACCTCGTTTCCGTGAGTATGCAATGATAAATTTCAATCAAAATAAAAACATGTAAAAATTAATTTCAAACGTTATATGAAAGAATATTTTTTTAAACAGTTGCTCCACGCATCGATCGCACAAATTTACAGAAAAAAGTTATGCGTGTTGGACAAATTCTACGCATGGAGGCCAAAATCACCGGTGAGCCACCACCAGTTGTAACTTGGAAGTTGAAAAATGCTACTCTAAAAACTCAAGACCGATTGAAAATCGACAATGAAGATTACCATACGAGTTTCATTATCAATAAATTGGAACGTTCCGACACCGGAAATTATACTGTCACTGCTAAAAATGATAGTGGTGAAGATCAAGTTGAAATCGAAGTTGTCATATTGAGCAAACCAGGCAAGCCCAAGGGACCACTAAAAGTATCTGATGTAACTGCCGAAGGCTGTAAATTGAAATGGGATAAGCCCGATGATGACGGTGGTGCTCCAATCGATCATTATCTGATCGAAAGAATGGATGTAGATATGGGGAGATGGGTGCCTTGTGGAACTAGCAAGACACCAGACGCTGAAGTTTCTGGACTAAATGAAGGAAAGGACTATCAATTCCGTGTCAAGGCTGTAAATAGTGAAGGAGAGTCTGAGCCGTTGGAAACAACTAGTCCAACGACTGCCAAGAATCCTTACGGTGCACCAGATGCCCCTGGAAAACCTGAATTTAAAGATTGGGACAAGAATCATGCTCATATTAAATGGACACCTCCTAAAAATGATGGAGGTGCTCCAATCGAAAAGTATATTATTGAGAAGAAAGACCAGTATGGTAAATGGCAGAAGGCTGCAGAGGTTCCAGGTAACAAAAATGACGCAAGAGTGGGAGAACTCCAGGAAGGACAAAAATACCAGTTTCGTGTTAAAGCCGTCAACAAAGGAGGTCAAAGTAAGCCTAGCGAGCCTTCAGAGACTTTGTTGGCTAAGGATCGACATGCAGCACCAAAGATTGATCGCACTAATATGAAAGATGTCACGGTGAAAGCTGGAAATCATATACGTCTTGATATTAAGGTTACTGGAGAACCCCCGCCAACAAAAATGTGGTTCTTGAAAAAGAAAAAACAAGAGTCTGAAGAAAACGGCGTTATCATTGAAGAAGAAGATTACAGAACTAAATTCTCAATTGGTTTTGCACTAAGATCCCACACAGGTCCTTTAACACTTAAAGTTGAAAATGATTCTGGTAAAGATGAGGCTACAATTTCTTTGACTGTGTTGGATAAGCCAGCTAAACCTGAAGGTCCACTAAAAGTGGAAAATATTCACAAGGAAGGTTGCAGTTTGAAGTGGAACCCACCACTGGATGATGGTGGCGTCCCCATTGATCACTATGTCATTGAAAAAATGGACACACTTAGTGGTAGATGGATTCCTGTTGGACGCTCATTGGAGCCGAAAATGGAAGTTGAAAACTTGGTTCCTGGACAAGAATATAAATTCCGAGTGTCTGCTGTTAATGCAGAGGGTGAATCGGAGCCATTGGTTACTGAAGAAGCAATCATCGCTAAAAATCCGTTTGGTATGGTATTTTCTTTTATTAGGCTAAAGTTTAAACTAATAACTCAATAAATGATCGATTGCTTGCAAGTCAAAAGCTCAGCACTTAATCTATCAAGTTACTATAATACTCTTAATTTAGGATTAAATATAAATTTACCTAATAAAATGATTACAGATGAACCTGGACCACCTGGCAGACCAGAAGCAACAGATTGGGATAAAGATCGCATTGATCTAAAGTGGACTCCGCCAATGAATGATGGTGGTGCTCCGATCACGGGATACATCATTGAAAAACGTGAAAAGGGTGGTCCAAAGTGGATTAAGGCTGTTGAAACTGTAGGACCTGATTGTAAAGGAAAAGTTGACAACTTGGACGAAGGTGTCGAATATGAATTTAGAATTCGGGCTGTTAATGAAGCGGGACCAGGACAGCCGTCTGATGTTAGCAAATCAATCACAGCTAAATGCAGAAGAAGTAATTAGTGTTGAAAAATTATTACAAAAAAAATCATTGAAATCATTCATACCTATTGATTACTTACTTATATTTTATTTTTAGTGCCACCCAAAATTGATAGAAAAAATCTTAGAGATATCACTGTTCATGAACATGAACCTATTAAATACGATATCAAAGTGTTTGGAGAACCAGCTCCAGATGTCTCATGGTTAATAAATGGAAAGACTATTCATCAAACTACGTACAGACGTGTGGAAAATGTTCCATATAATACAAAGTTTTTTAATGACAGGCCAGAACGCAAAGATACAGGAACGTACAAAATCACTGCCAGTAATCAGTATGGCACTGATACAGCAGAAGTGGAAGTCACTGTAGTCTGTGAGTATCCGAAATTTTAATTATTTGATGATAAATTATATGTACGTATTTGTTCTCTATATGTAAATACTTTTTATTTAGCCAAACCTGATAAGCCAGAAGGTCCATTAGAAGTAACTGACGTACACAAAGATGGCTGCAAATTAAAATGGAAGAAGCCGAAAGACGATGGGGGTGAACCAATTGAAGGATACATTATTGAAAAACTTGATACTGATACTGGAGTATGGTTGCCTATCGGTAGATCTGCAGTGCCTGAAGCAAATGTCCAAGGACTGACACCAGGGCATGAATATAAATTCCGCGTCAAGGCCGTCAACAAAGAAGGAGAGTCTGAGCCACTTGAAACTATTGGAACTATTATAGCTAAAGATCCATTCAGTAAGTGAAATTTCATGTGAAACATTACTATTGCTTTCAATAATTGTTAAAATGATGTCAGGCTGAATAGCATATTTTATGAATCATAATCGTAACATAATGTCTGCGGTAAAACTATCTCAACGCAATCATGCTATCTTATATTGTAGTAATGGCTTATATTAAATTACATTTTTATATTTCATAAATAAAATAAACCATGCACTTAATTCATGAGAACTGTGATAACAATTAAATTAATTTTTAAAGTTTAATAATTTATTTTATCAAATTAAACCCATTACATCTCATACTAAGGATATGTATGCTTGTATCCCCGTTATTTATTGATTTGAAAATCTTCTTAGAGAAGATTGAACAAATGGGGTATACATAAAATAGCAAATCAGTAGTACAGACTAATGTCCAGGCCGACTGCAAAAACGATGCATTACTAGGGTTTGTAATTGAATCAGCTTTGCATAAGTTTAAGTATGACAAATCCGGTTCAATATGCAATAGTAAAATAAACTAACATACGAAGAGCAGTCGTAGCTCAGTTGGCTAAGGCGCAAGTCTTGGTCAGTTGCGGTACGGCTGTTCAACATTTTAAGAATGAAATATCTAATCATGGATTCAGCTTCATTATAATTTAGTGAGCAAAATCAATAGAGCAGTCGCTAACTGAACAAACACAGAAACAACTGAATCGAGCACATTTCATAAGTTTGTCTTGTTTCTCGTATCTAAATTGCGTGTTGAAACCTAAAATCGCATGAAATAGGGATATGTAACTCTATACTTATTTCTTGATCAATATTCCTTCAAAAAGGTTTCGTGCTTGTAAAGGTCCTTCAGACATCCACATATATAAATCGTGATTTCATAAGAACTTTAAATAAATATTTTTTTCGATAGGTATTAATCTTGACACACCACTGTCACATTAAAGTAACCTTAATGAAAATCATCGTATGCTAGTTTAGTATTATATGTGACCACAGATTTGTCACAAACTTTAGCCTATGACGTACACCTAAACCATGCGGAGCTAATACCTTTGAGTACAAGAGTTACAATAGTAGCTTGTAATACATTAATATTAACAGCTTTAGTCAGTTAGACTTGACATTGACTACTCATTTAACACCTCATGTCCGTCTTTCTTTCAATTTCTGTATATAATGTTTATGTATATTTATACGTATATTTCAACGTCATGCAATTTTAAATTCAGAAATAATTTTTTTGAATACTTACATTTTATCCGAAAATAATTAATATTCCATATCGTAGCTGTTCCATCTCCTCCTGGGGCTCCTGAGCCAGTTGACTGGACAGCCAACCAAGTTGACTTGAAATGGAATGAGCCAGTTAGTGATGGTGGCACACCTATTACAGGCTACATTATTGAAAAGAAAGATAAATATAGTACTATGTGGGAAAAAGCTCTTGAAAGAGACGTGCCTGTTTGCTCAGGTCTAGTCACTGGGCTCATCGAAGGTAATGAATATCAATTCCGAGTAATTGCAGTAAATAAAGCTGGACAATCAGAGCCTGGTGAATCAAGCAGAACATTTATCGCTAAACCAAGATTCTGTAAGTATAATCATTTATTTTAGTGAAGAACTTTCAACTATTGTAATAATGTTTTTTTTTTTTCAGTGGATCTGACACTATCTGCTGGATCAACGCTTAAGATTGATGTTAATGTTATTGGTGAGCCTCCACCAACGATAAACTGGCGCTTTGGATCAATGCCACTAACTCCAAGTAGAACAGTAAACATTGACAATGCAGAATATACGAGTAAACTCACTGTCCGTCCAGTAAAACGTGACGATAGCGGTGATTACATCATAATAGCTACTAACTCATGCGGAAAAGATACTGCAACTGTAAAACTAACCGTAACTGATAAACCATCACCACCCGAGGGTCCACTATCTGTCACTGATGTTCACAAAGAAGGCTGTAAACTTAAATGGAAACGTCCACTTGATGATGGTGGTTTACCAATCGAGTACTATCAGGTAGATAAAATGGATCCTGAAACTGGGTGTTGGGTACCATGTGGCCGAGCACTTGAGCCAAGTAAGTGAAAATTTTGAGTTTTCTCCTTTTTTAATGGGCTAAAACTAATGATACATCTACCTTTATCGTAGATTTGGATGTCACTGGGTTAACACCAGGCAAAGAATATAGATTCCGGGTATCTGCAGTAAATTCTGAAGGCGAATCTGAACCACTTGTTGCAGAACAAACGATAATAGCCAAAAATCCATATGACGAACCTGATAAGCCAACCGATCTCGAAGCAACAGACTGGGACAAGGACCACATAGACCTCAAATGGAATCCTCCATTAAACGATGGAGGTGCCCCAATAACAAGTTATGTAATAGAAAAGAAAGACAAATACGGTGAATGGGAAAAGGCTGTAGAAATTCCGGCATACGGAAGTGACGGTCCAGTTCGAGCAACCGTTCCAGACCTCATTGAAGGTCAACCCTACGAATTCCGTGTTCGGGCTATAAACAAAGCTGGACCAAGTGAACCTTCTAACCAGACACCTACAATCATTGCTAAGCCACGTAATTTAGCACCTAAGATCGACAGGACAAATCTTATCGACATTAAAGTCAAGGCTGGACAGAACTTTGGTTTCGATGTTAAAGTTAGCGGTGAACCTCCACCAAACACAAGATGGCTGTTGGATAATAGAGACGTTAGAAATAGTGACCGAGTCAAAGTTAAACACGTTGATTATAACACTAGTTTAAACGTTCGAATGTCCACAAGAGCAGAATCTGGAAAATACCAGATTGTCGCTGAGAACATTAACGGCAAGGATATTGCATATGTTAAAGTTACTGTTTTGGACAAACCTGGTATGCCAGAAGGACCACTTAAAGTATCGAATGTCACAGCTGAAGGCTGCAAGTTGTCTTGGAAACCACCAGAAGATGATGGTGGATGTCCTATCGAAAAGTACGTCGTAGAGAAACTTGATGAAACTACAGGAAGATGGGTTCCAGCTGGTGAAACCGATGGTCCTGAAACAAGCCTCCAAATTGATGGGCTCATACCAAATCATAAGTATAAGTTTAGAGTGAGAGCTGTAAATAAACAAGGAAAAGGAGAGCCTCTTGCTACCGAAAAATCTATTGAAGCTAAAAATCCATTTGACGAACCAGGCAAACCCGGTACACCGAAAATTAAGGATTATGATTCAGACTTTGTTGATCTTGAATGGACCCGTCCACTAACTGATGGTGGTTCGCCAATTACCGGTTATGTTATTGAGAAACGTGATAAATATAGTCCAACATGGGAGAAATGTGCTGAGACTGAAGGTGATTCACCTTCTGGTAGAGTAAAGGATCTCATCGAAGGAACTACTTACGAGTTTCGGGTCAGAGCTGTCAATAAGGCTGGACCAGGTGAAGCGTCTGATGCCAGCGCATCTCATCTCGCTCGTCCCAAAAATCGTAAGTATTTTTTTCAATATTTTAAATATTTATTTCATTAACTGCACCATAAAGCTCTCATAAATAGTTGTTTGTATGCCAAAAACGGTTCTAAAACAATTTCCTCATGCTACTCCCAATGACTTGAAAATTTGCCAACGCGCTTAAATTAGCATTTATTGTATTTTATGACGTGTTTGATACATAGAGAAGACGAAGCCGTGGTGATGCATATAAATTCGATAGGATACGATCCATTACTTTATTAGACATCAAACAGTGCAGATGAAAAAAAAATTTAACTCGTACAAATTATGATTGAATAAACTGATATTATAGACAATTTTTTTTGTTTTACAAAATTTTAAAGTGACATCAACATAATGGCGACATTAAAAATATCAATTTTATTAGGTTTACAATTGTTTATTAATTACGTCAAAATCATGCGAGTGTATATTTTAATTGTAAATATCATTTTTTAAGTTCCACCCAAGATAGACAGGAAATACATGCTGGACGTCAAAGTTCGTGCGGGCAGTTATTTCGACTTCGATGTTCCAGTCAGTGGTGAACCACCTCCAAAGAAAGAATGGAGTCTAAAAGGGAATGTAACGATGGCAAGTGATCGCATAAAGATCGCAAACGAAGACTACAATACCCGAGTTCGTGTTTTAGAAGCTTTACGAGCAGATTCAGGCGAATATACTCTTACTGCACGAAATATAAACGGTAAAGATAGCGCTACTTTACGAGTCATCGTTCTTGACGTTCCTGCTCCGCCAGAAGGTCCATTAAAAATATCAGACGTCTCGAGGAACGGCTGTAAGCTTGCCTGGAAACCGCCTAAAGATGATGGTGGTTCTGAGATCCTTCACTACACTGTCGAGAAAATGGACGCTGAAAGTATGCGATGGGTTCCATTATGCGAGTCTGTGGGTACTAGCATGGTGATTGATCACCTGATCGAGGGACACCAATACAGCTTCCGCATTCGAGCTGTCAATAAACAAGGTGAATCTCCTCCACTCAACGGTCTAGACAGTATTATTGCCCTTGATCCTTTTGGAAAACCAGAGAAACCTGGTACCCCATCTGTCACAGATTGGGACAAAAACCGTGTCGATTTGGAATGGATACCACCAAAAAGAGATGGAGGTGCGCCTATCACAGGTTATATTATTGAAAAACGACCTAAATTTGGACAGTGGGAAAAAGCTTTGGAAGTTGATGCGGATAAAACGCACGGTAGGGTACCCGATTTAACCGAGGGTGAAGAGTATGAGTTCCGTGTAATTGCTGTTAATAAAGCTGGTCCTGGAGAACCATCTGACGCATCTCTTCCTATCGTTGCAAAAGCACGTTACAGTAAGCATTGTTTTAAACAAAATGTTGTTATTTTTCAAGTTATACAATACATCTATCATATGATCGTTTAAATATATAATTTTTTTTTTAGTCAAACCGTCCTTCGATCCACATTTATTACACGACCTTGTCGTGCGAGCTGGTCAAAAAATCAACTACGACATACCAATCGAAGCATCACCTAAGCCCGTTGCCAAATGGACCATTAATAACGTACCTGTCGAAGCTGATGAACACCACGAAATTTTCACGACAAATACCAATACCGTGTTTGAAATCGCATTCTCTCATCGATCTGACAGTGGTCGATATGTATTAACCCTTGAAAATGAGCTTGGCGCATTTAGGTAATTAGTTTTATTAATTTTTCTTGTTGGATAATTGTTGTGTTTCGAAATTAATTCATCGTGTACTTTTAACAAATTTTGATTTTTAATAAATTTGTTGTATTCTTAATTCAATTAAGTCACTTTGAGTAACGATCCATTTTATCAAACACAAAATTTTTATTTTTATTAAATTTCAACATAATAATGCTTATAGTGCTGGTGCTAACGTGACTGTTATTGACAAGCCATCCCCACCACGTCCACCTCTGGACGTCACAAATATTACGAAAGACAGTTGTCATTTGTCATGGCAAGCTCCTCTAGATAATGGTGGTACACCAATTTTACACTACATTATTGAAAAGATGGATGTATCTCGTGGAACTTGGACAGATGCTGGTATGAGCATGGTGACCAAGCATGAAGTTGCTAGACTAATTCATCGTAAAGAGTACTTCTTCCGGATCAAAGCTGTTAATAGTGTCGGAGAATCCGAACCGCTTGAAACCACTAAGAGTATTATTGCCAAAAATGAATTTGGTATGCAATTAATGAATTAGAAGCATGTTGTTTGATGATAAATTTTTTACTTTATTTAGTTAAATCTAAATATTTTATAGATGAGCCAGGGCCACCTGGAAAACCAAGAGTGGTAGATTGGGACAAAGATCACGTTGATCTTGACTGGCCTGCACCAGAAACTGATGGAGGCTCACCAATCACTGGATACGTTGTCCAAAAGAAAGAAAAGGGTAGTCCTTATTGGACAAATGCCGTTCATGTGCCATCTAATCAAACTAAAGCAACCGTGCCTGATTTAACCGAAGGACAAGAATACGAGTTCCGTGTAATAGCTCAAAATGCTGCTGGTCAATCTGAACCATCAGAGCCTAGTGATATGGTCACTGCTAAACCGAGATACTGTAAGTACATCACAAAAAACATATGTAATTTCATGATTTCACAAATAAAATTTTCACAAACATGATAAATATTATATTCTATTTTTTGTTTGATTTTTATCTTTAACATTTTCAGTGGCACCAAAGATTAAAACACCGTTAAATGATGTGAAGATTAAGGCAGGTCATATATTCCACAGTGATATAGATTTTATCGGTGAGCCAATTCCGGAGGTGATGTGGACGAAAAATACCAAAGATATAGAAAGCAATAAGCGAACAACCGTCACGTCTATCGGATACCACACGATCCTTCATATCGTTGATGCCAAGAGATCAGACTCTGGAAATTATCATATACTGTTGAGAAACAGCAGTGGTATCGATGAAGGATCGTTCAAATTGACAGTACTCGATAAGCCTAGCCCTCCTGAAGGTCCACTTGAATACGAAGAAATTACTGGACAGTCGGTTACTTTGTCATGGAAGCCACCGAAAGACAATGGTGGAAGTGAACTGACGTACGTATTTTTTAATAATTTATAAATTTATAAGTTTTACTAGACATTTGTTTTTAATACTAAATTCATTATACAGTGGCTACATAATTGAGAAACGAGATCTTACGCACGGTGGAGGCTGGGTACCTGCAGTATCGCACGTCAATCCTAAATTCAATCACGCAACAGTGCCTCGTCTAATTGAAGGAACGAGCTACGAATTCCGTGTTTGTGCTGAAAATCTTCAAGGGCGTTCCGAACCATTAAACACCGACAGATCGATTGTTGCCAAAAATCAGTTTGGTAAGAGATCTAGTTTTATTACGTTTCATACATTTAAAGATTCTTTAAAATTTATTCTATCCTAATATTTTTACAGTCGTTCCTGGTCAACCAGGCAGACCAGAGTGTGTTGATGCTGATAAAGATCACATTAAAATCGAATGGATGCCACCAATTAGTACAGGTGGTTCACCAATTATCGGGTATGATGTCGAAAGACGTGATCGTGCAACTGGCAGATGGATTAAACTCAACAAAGAACCAGTGAAACCTACAGAATATTACGATGATCACGTTAGCGAAGGTCACCAGTATGAATATCGAGTGACGGCCATCAACGCTGCTGGTGCCGGAAAACCAAGCGATACTTCACACGTTATTACTGCTAAGCCGATGAGGGAGAAACCGAAATTATATCTTGATGCGCTTATTGGAAGAAGGATTAAAGTTCGCGCTGGAGAACCTATTAATATACTTATACCAATCACT
Source organism: Copidosoma aretas (assembly GCA_030522625.1). Classification (NCBI taxonomy): domain Eukaryota; kingdom Metazoa; phylum Arthropoda; class Insecta; order Hymenoptera; family Encyrtidae; genus Copidosoma; species Copidosoma aretas. Next base: position 28,213 of record JAPYYV010002797.1, read on the forward strand.
GGTGCACCAACACCAAAGATAGAATGGACCAAGAATCGTGTAAAACTTGCAGAAACTTTGCGTATTTCGGTAAATATATATTTTTTAAGCAGTTGACAAAAATCAATTTTAATACTTTACAATGTAATTGTTTTTTTTCGCAGACTGAAACAAAAAGTGATCATACTCAACTGCTTATTGAAAAATCAGTTCGTGATGATGGTGGAAAGTATACCATTACAGCAACTAATGATTATGGTCGTGATTCAGCAGACATCGAAGTGATTGTAGTGGACAAACCTGGACCACCCCAAGGTCCTCTACAATATACAGCTACCACACAAGAAAGTGTATCGCTTGCTTGGAACCCACCATTAGACGATGGTGGTTCCGACATCACAAATTACATTGTTGAGGTTACTGACTTTGGATCTGAAAATTGGAGACAATGCCCTGGTTATTGTCCAACAACCCACTTCACTGCAAAAGGCCTCACCGAAGGCAAACGATACGTATTCCGTGTTCGTGCTGAGACGATTTATGGTGTTTCCGAACCACTGGAAGGTAAACCTGTTACTGCCAAATGTCCATTCGATCCACCAGATGCTCCCAGTCAGCCAGAGATCCTGGGATATACTCCTAACAGCTGTACATTGGCATGGATTCCACCAGTCAATACTGGAGGCAAACCAATAACAGGTATGTACTTTCAAATGAAAATGATGAAAGAAATCCACAGACAATTGTCTGAAGCATCATCATTTTCTACTGTATTTCATATAATTTTGTGTATGGTAATTTTTTCCCCAAAGTAACGTTGATACGTCTTTTAAAAAATATTATAATTGATAGGTTATATTGTTGAAAAACGAGAGCGAGGTGGCGAATGGATAAAAGCCAACAACTATCCGACTCCGAATACTACGTTTACTGTTCAGGATCTTCATGAAGGTGGAAGATATGAATTCCGAGTTATCGCTGTCAACGAAGCTGGACCTGGACGACCAAGTAAACCAACCGAACCAATCACTGCTGGTCACCAGAGAAGTAAGTAAAATCAAAAAGAAAATTTCACTTGAGTAATGCAAAAATTTATCAATATATTTCAATTTTATAGCGGCTCCAGATGCACCAGAGCAACCAAAGGCTGACCGTATTACGAAAGACTCTGTTACTATATCCTGGCGACCACCACGCAGCGATGGCGGAGCGAAGATCCGTGGTTATATCATCCAACAAAAGAAAGCTCGTGGGGGCGATGACTGGGATGACGTTAACGGTGCTCCTGTTCCTTCAACTTCGTTCACAGTTCCACACCTGGTGCTTGGTGAAGAATATCTCTTCCGTGTAATAGCCGTTAACGACGTAGGCAAGAGTCCACCAAGTAGAGCCAGTAACCCAATCACAATCGAAGAACAACCGAACAAGCCAATAATGGATCTTGGTGGTGTACGTGATATAACTGTTCGTGCGGGAGAAGACTTCTGTATTCACGTACCTTACATTGGTTTTCCAAAACCAACTGCTAGTTGGTACGTCAATGACGTCGTCACGGATGAAGATATCAATAAACGCGTGCATCTACAACTTGCTGATGATTATGCTAGCCTTGTAGTTAAAAATTCAAAACGTTCGGATGGCGGTCAGTACAGACTGCAGCTCCGCAATGCATCAGGCTTCGACACAGCCACAGTCAATGTGCGCGTTCTCGACAGGCCTTCACCACCTCAAAATCTGCGTGCTGATGAATTTGCTGGAGATGCGCTTACACTATTCTGGAACCCACCAAAGGATAACGGCGGTGCAGAAGTTACAAACTACGTTATCGAAAAGAAAGAACCAAAATCATTCGAATGGGTCAAAGTAAGTGCATGCACCACGTCAACGTTTGTGCGCGTGCGCAACCTTGCTGTGGGATGTGTATACGACTTCCGAGTAATGGCGGAAAATCAATATGGCACTTCTGATCCAGCAACAACGACTGATCCTATCAAGGCAAGATATCCTTTCGATCCACCTGGTGCACCTGGTGCTCCTCGTGGTGTCGAAACGACAGAAGACAGTATAACTATAACCTGGACAAAGCCAAGGCACGATGGTGGTGCACCTATTACAGGCTACGTGATCGAAAAACGATTAATTAGTGAAGAAAAATGGATTAAAGCCACTCAGGCGCTCGTGACAGATACCACATACAAAGTTGGTGGCCTTATTGAAAATCACGATTACGAGTTCCGCGTTGCTGCTGTGAATGCAGCAGGACAAGGTCCATTCAGCGCAGGTTCCGATGCGATCCGCGCCAGCGCACCATCCATTTCACCGAAGATCACAAGCGATCTCAGTATACGTGATATGACTGTTATCGCTGGTGAACCATTCACTATTACAGTGCCATTTATTGCTAAACCAAGACCAAGACCAACATGGTGCATAAATGGCGAAGATATAGTTACCGATGATAGAATTAAATTTGAAACTAACGACTACGAAACTCAATTCATCAATAAGAAGGCCAAGCGATCAGAAACCGGAAATTATACAATTTATCTAACGAATGATGTAGGAACAGACTCCGCTAGTTGTAAGGTTCTCGTAGTTGATAGACCATCGCCACCACAAGGACCTCTAGATGTGTCGGATATCACTCCAGATACCTGCACAATATCTTGGAAACCACCGTTCGATGATGGTGGCTCTCCGATTACAAATTACATCATAGAGAAATTAGAACCCATTGGTATTTGGACGAAACTCAGTAGCTTTGCAAGACGCACAACTTATGATGCATTTGGACTTGAGCCTAACAAAAAGTATAACTTCCGTATACGAGCTGAAAATCAATATGGAATTTCGGGACCTTTGGTTGGAGACGAGCCCATTACGGCCAAATTCCCATTCCATGTTCCAGATCCACCTGGGAGGCCACGTGTTACGGATTGGGATTCAACAAGTATCACGGTTACATGGGACAGGCCTGTTTCCGATGGTGGCTCCCGAATCCAAGGCTATAAAATTGAATTTAGAGACCCATCTGATGACACAACATGGCGAATTGCTAATGATTACCTGGTTAAAGACACAACCTATATTTGCTATAATCTTCTTGCCGGTCACGAGTATGAATTCCGTATTCGTGCTAAAAACGCAGCTGGTTTGAGTAAACCTAGTCCTTCATCAACACCATTCAAGCTCAAGAGCAAGTGCATGGTACCATATCCACCGCAGAACCCACAAGTTATCAAGGTTGGCAAAAGCTACGTAGATTTGCGATGGGAATCACCAGTTTCCGATGGTGGTAGCCGTATTACTGGATACATGATCGAAAAACGCGAGATTGGTAGTGCTATTTGGATGAAATGCAACGATTACAATATCACAGATCTTGAATACACGGTGCTCCATCTCATTGAAAAGGGAGACTATGAATTCAGAGTGTTCGCTCTCAATGCAGCTGGTAGATCTGATCCAAGTCCATGCACCGCTCCTGTTAAAATCTGCGAAGTTGAAGGGGGTGAGAAACCCGAATTCATTAGAACTCTGCCATACTCGCAAGGAGTTGCACTTGGGAAAACGCAGGTACTTGAATGCGAAGCCACTGGTAAACCTGCACCAATCGCCAGGTAAATTTTCTTGCAAATTTTTACTGTTAATAAAGTCAAAACTTATGTAAAACAATTCTGTTTATTTATAAATATTCTTTCAGGTGGGTGAAAAACGGACGAGAAATAATACTTGGTGGTAGATTCCGCACAGAAGCATTTGACGGTGTGTTCCGGTTGGTGATTACAGAAGTATACGAATCAGATGAAGGAGATTACACTTGTCAAGCGACAAATGCTGTAGGCTACGCCAGCACAACTGGTAGGCTTAAGATCGGTTCGCCGCCACGTATAGATCGAATACCAGATGATTTATTTTTACCTGAAGGTGAAAATACGAAGATCAAAGTGTACTATAGTGGTGATCAGCCAATTACGGTTACATTAAAGAAGGATGGAAAGAAACTGCCTGAATCTACGGATCACCTTAAATACACCGTGTTCGACGATTATATAATCATATTTATCAAAGAGATTAATAAAGATCAAGACACTGGAGCGTACGAAGTGCTTTTGGAAAATGAAAGTGGCAGTGTAAGTGGTGTATTTAACGTCTACATAACTGGCTTACCTGGACCTCCGCAAGGACCACTAGAAGTGTCACATATCGATAAACACACTTGCTCGCTCAGCTGGCATCCACCTAAATTTGATGGTGGCCTTAAAATTACTCACTACGTTATAGAGAGACGCGATGTAACTCACACGCAGTGGATCACAATCTCCATGTTTGGTTGCAAAGAAACCTTTTATTCTGTCCAAGGTTTGACTGAAGGTCAAGAATATCTATTCAGAGTTATGGCTGTCAACGATAATGGTATGGGCCCACCGTTACAGGGTGCTAATCCTATCAAGGCAAAGGCACCATTCGATCCACCAGGTCCTCCCGGAACTCCTAAAGTTACTCAAATAGGTGGAGATTTTGTTAATCTTTCGTGGGAAAGACCAGAAAATGATGGAGGTGCAAGAATTCAAGGATACTGGATCGACAAACGTGAGATCAAAATACCAGAGAGCTGTTGGCTGCGCGTGAATCCATCAATCTGTTTACCAACTCAAATCAACATAAGCAATCTGATTGAAGGTCGAAAATACGAATTCCGCGTCGTTGCTCAAAACGAAGCAGGTTGCGGTCCAGAATCCAAGGCTTCGACGTCTGTCGTAATCCGCGATCCCCAGGCTGCCAAAGCACCAGAAATCTTGAAACCTCTGTCAAAGACACTGAACTGTGCACAGAACCACAATGCACACTTTAAATGCATCATCACGGGCATTCCTGCTCCAACGATCTCGTGGTTCAAAGGAGCCCGAGAGATTGTCAATGGCTCACGTTATAAGATATACTCTGAGGGTGACTGTCACAATCTTGTCGTGCATGATATTTTTGGAGAAGACGCTGATGAGTACGTCTGCCGGGCTGTTAATAAAGCTGGTGTCAAATCAACCAAGGGTGAGCTTATGATCATGACACCACCAAGACTGAATGTACCGCCAAGGTTCCGGGACACAGCCTTCTTTGACAAAGGTCTTAATGTTGTTATTAAAGTGCCATTCACTGGTTTTCCCAAACCTAAAATCACATGGGTCAGAGAAGGTGAGACCATAGAATCCGGAGAACATTACGACATCCAGGTTACGGAAAGACACGCTACTTTGACGATCCGAGATGCCAGCAAAGTGGATTCTGGGCCGTACAGACTAACCGCAGAAAATGATTTGGGTCAAGACTCAGCGATCATTAAGATACAGATAAGCGATCGGCCAGATCCTCCGCGATTCCCGATAATCGATAGTATTGGTCATGACTCACTCGCACTGACTTGGAAACCACCTGTATGGGATGGTGGTAGCAACATCACCAACTATCTTGTGGAAAAACGTGAACATCCAATGACCACGTGGATCCGAGTGGGCAGCACACGTGTCTGCTCTATGGCAATTCACGGTCTTAGTCCTGGACACCAGTACGATTTCCGCGTCTTTGCAGAAAATGTATATGGACGGTCCAATCCTAGTGAAGTGACACCCTTGGTACAAACAAAGGGCGAAGCAAAGAAAAAGCGCGAAGAGCCTAAGAAAAAACTTGACGTCGATCCTGTCACCGGTAAAAAGATTCGTGGCACAGATGAAAAAGTTTGGGATTACGATCAGTTCGTGTCAGACATCTATGACAAACACGTTCCGAGACAACCTGTCGATATAAAACGAAACGTTTCAGTGTACGATCGCTATGACATTCTTGAAGAAATCGGTACTGGTGCGTTTGGCGTTGTGCATAGATGTAGAGAGCGAGCGACAGGCAACATTTACGCAGCTAAATTCATTCCATCGGCCCATCCTATGGAGAAGGAACTCATCAGGCGAGAAATCGATATAATGAATCAGCTGCACCATCCTAAACTAATAAACTTGCACGACGCCTTTGAAGACGACGACGAAATGGTCCTTATATTTGAGTTCTTGTCTGGTGGTGAACTTTTCGAGCGTATTACCGCAGAAGGTTACACAATGTCGGAAGCCGAAGTTATTAATTACATGCGACAAATATGTGAAGCCATCAAACACATGCACGAAAGAAATATTATCCATCTCGATATCAAACCCGAAAACATCATGTGTCAGACGCGCCAGAGTACAAACGTCAAACTTATCGACTTTGGACTAGCCACTAAATTAGACCCTAATCAAGTAGTCAAAATAAGTACGGGTACGGCAGAATTCGCAGCTCCAGAAATCGTCGAAAGAGAACCCGTCGGTTTTTATACGGACATGTGGGCTTGTGGTGTTCTTGCTTACGTTTTGTTAAGCGGACTGTCGCCGTTTGCCGGTGACAATGATATAGAAACCCTCAAGAACGTCAAAGCTTGTGACTGGGACTTTGATGAGGAAGCATTCCGAGAAGTTTCCGAAGAGGCCAAAGACTTCATTAGACGACTACTTGTTAAGAACAAAGAGAAAAGAATGACTGCACACGAATGCTTGATGCATGCATGGCTAACCGGTGACTCGAGCAAGCGAACGCGCGAGATCAGCACAAGTAGGTACATTGACTTCAGAGACCGAATTCGTGCCAAATATGAGGACTGGAAGAAATATGTACTGCCTATTGGACGTCTTGCCGAGTACTCGTCGCTTAGAAAACTGTTGATCGACAAATACCAGATTCAAGACACGACGTTCGATCGTAGACAAGCCGCGCCGAGGTTCGTCATTAAACCACAGAGTGCGTTCGCTTACGAAGGACAGAGTGTCAAGTTCACGTGTCGTGTAATAGCGATAGCACCAGCTGTGCTAACGTGGTACCGAAACAACCAGGAACTCAGACAGTCTGTGAAATTCATGAAACGCTACATCGGAGACGACTACACCTTCGTCATCAACAGGGTGAAATTGGAAGACAGAGGGGAGTACATTATTAGAGCAGAGAATCATTACGGTTATCGCGAGGAAGTTGTATTCTTAAACGTTCAACGTGAGTATAAAATATTAGGGATAGCGATTTGTTATTCTTTTATTATTATAGATGAATTAAAAAAAATAGACAATGATTTATATTCGACCATTTGTTTTTAGCTCTACCCAAAGATGTACCACCATACAGACCCGAAGCTTATCAGCCAGTCAGAAGACGCGAGCCTTTGCCATATCACTTCTGGATAGAAACGAAAGAGTCCGCTCCAGACTTTACCTTCCTACTGCGTCCTCGTGTCATGCAAGCCCGCGACACTTGTAAACTGCTGTGCTGTCTGAGCGGCAAACCAACGCCCACGGTCAAATGGTACAAGAACCAGAAAGAGTTGTCCAAACTGGACTATACGATGACGAACGCGGACGGTGTCGTGACGATGGAGATCGTCGATTGCAAGCCCGAGGACAGCGGCAAGTACCGGTGCGTGGCGATCAATTGTCACGGCACGGACGAGACGAGTTGCGTGGTCATCGTCGAGGGCTCAGGCGAAACCGAGGAGCAAGAGCAGCTGGCCCACGATCTCTTACATTCCGGAGAGCGCCGATTCATCGAGAAGCCGCTTAAGCCGGCTCCGTATCAGCCGGTCACGACCACAGTCATCAGGTCGACGCCGTTCAAACCAGGCCACACTCCGATCGCCAATATACCGATAAGCGAGCGCGAGCTGCACCGGGTGACGATTCCGGAACCAGCTCCAGTCCCAGAGAAAAAACCCGAGCCACCGAAGCCAGTCACGCCCGAGCCCGTACCCGAACCCGCGCCCGAGAAACCCGAACCCAAGGCGAAGAAATCGGCCAAGAAGTACGGCTCGAAATTGGACACGACCGGTAGCCCGTCCAGATCGAGAAGCACGACGAAAGAACTGATCCGTAAGTTTTGCCAAATTGTATGGTTTATTATTTTATACATGTACCTTGGTCCATACAGTTGAATACTCGTGGAAAAAGAAAATAAATCGCTAACACGAGATAAAAAACTTTTCGTAACTTTACCGTGATTTTTTCGAGTCGCGAACCGCTTTGAAATGGAATAATTTTACCAACCTGTTTGTGACACTTGACAGCCGCCCCTGACACAACGATGGGACCACCGGCATTCATCCAGCAATTGGAAAGCGAGCTGACGATCGACGACGGCACGAGGCTTGAGCTGACTGTCAAGGTCGAGGGTGATCCCGAGCCACAGGTTACGTGGTTGAAGAACGAACAGATCGTCACGTCGTCAGATGTGGTCGATTTGAGGTATAAGAATGGAGTAGCGTCGCTGACGATCGCCGAGGTCTTCCCCGAAGACGAGGGTGAATACGTATGCACGGCTAGCAACAGTATTGGAACTATCTCTACAACTTGCAAGTTAAAGATCAATCGTAAGTGCAGACAAGATTTAGATTTTCTTTTATCAATGGCGGAGCGATTGTCACGTGATTGCTAATTACACCGAGTGATTTCGAAAATTAAAGCACCACAAGTTTTTAATTATTAGAATAATAATGAACTTTCACTCGTTTGAAAGAAACTAATTTGTCATGCTTATAATCTCATATAATGCAAGTCATCATAACGTTATTGAAAGGGGTCAAATATACAACACTTTAATAATAAATCGTACCATAAGCTGAATAAATAAATAATACATGGAGAAAACAAATGAAAATGAGAAGAAAAAAAATTGATGCACAATATTGACGTTTCAGCTGTAGAAAAAGCACCAGAGCCCAAACCAAAGGTCGAAGTGAATGATCACGTGCCACAAATAGTCGACCACCTCAAGAGCACAGTGGTGAACGACGGCGAGGCGGTGACGCTGAGCTGTCGTATCATTGGGGCAAACAAGTTTGAAGTCGTTTGGCTGCACAACAACAAGGAGATCAAACCGAGCAAGGATTTCCAGTACACCAGCGAAGCCAACATCCACAAACTCATTATTGCCGAGGTCTTCCCCGAGGATTGCGGCACCTACACGTGCGAGGCGTTCAACGACGCGGGCGAAAGTTTCTCGTCTTGTACGCTCAACGTTCTCGGTGCGTGTGCAGTTCCGTTGCAGAGTTTGCAGGGGGGAAAATAAAAACCAACAAAATAATCGAAAATTCTTGGTTTCAGTTCCTAACGAAGAACCCAAGAGCCCGGTGTTCAAGACATTCCCGCAGTCGGCGACTGTAACAGAAGGAGAAGCCGTCTACGCATCGTGCAAGTTCGATGATGCGCCTCTCAAAGGTATACATCGCTTATACGAGACCTTCTTTGAATTTTTTCCAAAACGTTAAATTTTTATGCAACCGTTTGTTCAACAGTAACTTGGCTGAAGGACGGTAAACCGATAGACGAGAAGAGTAGTAGATACCGATTCAGCAAAGACGGCGAGACGAGCTTCAGGTTTGGCATTAAGGCAACCAACGCTCAGGATATCGGCCAGTACACAATCCAAGCGGTCGGCAAAAAGGGCGAGACGAACGCGGCATTTTCTATAAACGTTGTCCCGCCGAGCGAAAGTGTCTGATGAGCAATTACATAATTACCCTCTCTTATACATATTAATTAATATTTCTTCTTCATCGCACATACTTTTTAACAAGGTGTTACGGGTGTGCAGTATACGCGTCGTGCGAAAGTATGTACACGCAGGACACTTGAGCATTGGAAGGGAAAAACGTTTTTTTTACATTATACATATTATAATTATTATATTACACATCCAAAGATCGTTGACATGATGTTTATCATATTAAACAAATTTTATTGCGCAAGTGTGGTTAGACGGCAGCAGCGGCAGTTCATTGGACGCGAAAAAAATTCACGGATTCATGTATTCGATTGTGTCTGTATTTGAATTAATTCTTTATGTTTCTTATTTTAAATATTAATTATTAGTCATTTTATTTTATTTTATTTTTTTTATTTTTTTTTTTAATTTACGACGTTGATCGCTTTAAACTGTAGTATTCAATGATGTGGATATCGGCCGCTGACTAGCCGTCAATCGAAACGAATGTTACATTATTATAAAATAAAAAATAAAGTATTAAAAAATTACGCACCGTATTATTATTATTATTATTATTTCAACCTCATGAAAAATGTCTTGACATAATTTAATTGAATTTGTTCATAATACATATTATTAAAAGTAAACGCGAATTTTTTATAGAAAACTGGTACTTTATTTACTGTAATACCCTGTAATGTATTGCTATCCCTTATAATTAGGTACAGGTTTTTTAATTTAACATATTCCAACAACCGCCACTCTGTAATCCGCTTATAATTTTCTGGATCTTGGAGGTTCGAGCAGTTGAATTTTTCTAAATTTTATTGTGTGGCTTACAGTTGTGCGCGTGGTTTAAGCCACTTAATTGCGTACGCTCTTCTTGAGAGTTCTCCTGTATTGTGTCTGAAAGTAGTCGACGATATGTTTGTCATGCTCAGAAATCGGCTTTGTATATGATATACCTGTAAACAAAAAAACAAAAAACAGATGTAACTAAAAAACTCAAACTCACTTGTTGATGGCAGTTCAGCAGTACTTTTTTCAAATCTGCTCTCAGCAATGAGAACTGAAAAAGATATATTTAATGGTAATCGGTTAAAAATATTGTATGCAAAAACTGAAGTTTACCATCCTCTTTCGTACCTTTATATTCACGCGTGAACGCTCGCCTCCATGCAGGCAAATTCTACTTACTAAGTATATTTCTCTTATTCAGGAAACTTGTATCGAACGCTGCATTCCAGTAGACAGAGTGTGCCGAATTACCCTGCCGCTGTATTCGTTTCGCATAAACTTTTGTGACTATATAGCGACTTCACAGTGTTGCACCGAGAGAGAATAGACCATAGAATTCCATGCTTTTCGCTTATCTCCCCCTACCCCCCTTAAAAGTCACGTAATTTTTTAACTAATTCTGTCAGATGAAAATAAAATATTTTAATGAACTTTAGTCATTTAAAATTACAAATGAACAGACAAGCCACTCATGTGAGTCATCAAAAACAGGAAGATAATTTATATATGTCTATGCGTTTTAGATCGTTTCGCAGTCAGTATTTTTTACACCATCATGTTTGTTGGACCCTACAGAATAAAAAACTTCATGTTTCCACCGCGCAACCTGATAATCACGATTTGTTTAAGACGTTTTATTAGGACAAATACAAATTTTATATTTTTTACGTTTGAAGTGCATTGTTTACTTTTATTTTTTCTCGCGTCAAAGTGACTTTAACTATACATTTGTAAATATTTGTGAAGAAGTTAACTTGTACTTGTTAGTTTGTATTTATAATTTGAAAAAAACAATACCATTCTTCTGCTGTATAAAAGGGAGTTATAAATAAGATATAAATAAAACATGGATTTTCACTATATTTGCTTTTCATTTCAACTTACGATAAATAAAATAAATTTTATTTGACAATACATACATGCACACACATATCTGATAGTGATAACAATTTTGTCATTCCCTGATAGCTACATGTACATACATTTTTATATTAAAAAGCAAAACATATCTGTGGTTTGCTTGTCAAAAAAAGCGCTTGAAATTTTTTTCATACAGAATCATCATAAAAATGATAAAAGGCTAGTACAGTCTTTGAGATTTTTTTCCGCAATTATCAGCTGACCTGACAGTAGTTTCTTCAACAACCAATATATAGAAGTAGTGACAAAATGTATACAATCAAAAAATAATTTTCGTCACATTTAATATTACCTGTCGCGCACGTTAAAAAACCCACGACTACAGTACCGAACAAAGAAGTACTCATTCCTGCAAATTCTGTCCCTAAAATTAATCTAATAAATAGTAAAAATACATTTTCGCATAGCATAAGGCTTTCCCTGGGAAATAAATTATCATAATAATCACGTTCAGCACACTTGTTTGAAAAAAGTGTGGCAGATCATTGTCGCTCCGTTTCGTTCAAGCACTCGCGAACAAGGATACGGGCATGCTGTATTCCCATCTAAAACATAAAAAAAAAAGATGGAGAAATTATTAGCTCGTCTGTGAACGGCCGGATTAACCTTGCAGCCGGACAAATGTCTATTTCTTAAGAAGGAAGATGCTTATTTGGTTCACACCTTTAGGCGCTCTGCGGCACTGCGGCTGCCTGCATAAGAAAGACGAATATCTCGGCCAAGCTCCTCGATTATGACAAGCAACTGAGTATATTTTCCTTGCCCAGGCACCGATGGAAAGTTTACGTTTGAGTTTGACGGGCTAGCCTGTGCAACCTGATGAGCCAGCAAGATAGGTTTATTGTAATATCCGAATAAATTAAAACTAAAGCTGTACAATATAAGAGACATACCTGGACAGTTTGCACGTTCTGCAGGTTCCTTGGGTTGGGCACAGTTATTACAGGCTCCGGAATTCTTGGAAGCTCTTGAACTTTTGGTTGAGGTGGTGCATCATTGAGTTTAGTTATTGTTATTTCGTTTAACTTTGCCAGCTGAGCCATCTCGGCCCTTTGTTTGTTCATGTCATTTTGCATATTTGCCATTTTTGCCATCTAGATAACAACAAATTTTTGCTAAAGACAAAAGGACAAAAAAAAAACATTAAAATCCTACCTCGTTCATTTTAGCCATCTGTGAGAACTTGGCTAGCTCAGACATCTGCATTTGCATCTTCATGTACTCCACACTCTTCGTGTACTCGGCCATCTCGTATCGTTTAGCCATATCCTTATTGAATTCACTCATCTTATTAAACTCTGCAGAGTTGCATGCAAGTTGGGCCATCTGGACTATGTGCTCCGGAACCTTGCCCCTAGAGATCTTGGTCATCTCGGCAATAGTAGCAGCGTCCGGCATCTTTGAGAGCTCAGCTATTTTGGATATCTCCCTAGCAAGATTCTCATCCAAGCAGCGCTTTTTCTTCGCCCTGTGGCGAGCCATACGCTGGGCCTCCTGTATGCGCCTCATCTGCACCTGCTCTTCCGACTCTTTCGGCCTCGAGTTCTTCATCCTCTCCAAGTACAACCTCAAATTACGCTCTTCCAACGTCTCGGACATGTAGGATTTGGGTTCTATGATTTATGTTACCACACTCAATTCAACTTCCCTTTTCAACACACACGCTTGAACGTTAGATATTTTCTTCCAATCCAATTGACCTGCTGTTTGCAAATAAAAATCAATGTCAGTTAACTACAAGTAGAAAAAATTTGCCTGCATGCTCACCTCTAATTACACTGAATTATCCAGATGCTTAAGATGAATCGCGGATTGAGCCTTGAGCCTTGAGGAGCCACTATATTGCTTAATCTCTCCCTCTAAATTTTCTGCTCGTCTTTATTCATCCAATCAATTAATTTACTACTACGGCTTATAGCAGTACTTTAAAAGTGTAGACAGTTGTACACAATGTACACTCCTGATAAGGATAATCAATTATCCCACTCAACACAGTCACCACCTGCGAGGGCTGCAAGAAGTATGTTCATACCTTAATACAAGAATATCAGTATTTATTTTTTGTTTATCAATAATAAAGATAAAAGCCGCTAACAAAATGATATGTGATGTTATATGCTGTACTTATAATAGCAGTTGGAGTTGGAGAGCGAAAAAGCGAAAGACACAAACTTGAAAACAATGACAACTCTCACCTCGCAACCCGCAACTCACACTCTCATACGACAACGTAAGTAAGTACTTATAGATATAGACGAAGTTAGACAATAGCTGGCTGTTCACTGTTGGCTGAGTTGGCTCTAGCTATATAAGTATCGCCGCGCGCGCACTAATTTTTGTTTTTTGAGTAAGTAATTATCGGTTTTATTCGTGATTTCATGCTTCGTGAATCGTGGTTTCGTGCTCCGTTTTTTGCAAAGTATATACCATTATATTACCGGCTTCAGTCTGCACCTGCTATGCGCACCTGCACGATGCAAAATGTGTATGTATATGCTTGGACTTTTTGGAGTCGTATTCAAGGCTCCCAGTTTTTCAAGACATTAACCAGCGTGTATAGCTATATAGTAGCGGTTGGCGGCACTCGAGCGCTCATTGGCGGAGCGGTGGCGGCGC
>JAPYYV010002798.1:0-30384 GCA_030522625.1 Copidosoma aretas
GGGTGTGGGGCCGCAGGGTGGGTTTCTATTTTTTTGTTTTTTTTTCCTTGTTTTTTTGTTGGGGGGGGCGGGGGGGGGGGGGGGGGGGGGGCGGTGAGGGGGTTGGAAGAGCTAAAACATTTTTGATCACAAGAAAAACCAAGACTTTTTCCGTTTTTTTGCAATCATAAAGAATTTCTTGGGAACTGTCGCAGAACCGCCATGGCATGCTGGGCAATAGAAATTAGAGATTAAAATAAAACATTTATTACAAATTCTTTATACGCTGTATAGAAGTGATTGGAAGCTATTTTTTAAACTTAAATTCAATTAGAGCTCCGTGTGACGATTGTTGAGAGCGCAGTAAAATAAATAAAATGATTTTATGGATACCAAAATACAGTTAGACAATCTTTATTACACCTAAAATTTTAGGAAAAAAAGCTAAGTACAACACTGTAAATATAGACCAAAATATTATAAAACTGAATATATTACTATTCTACGATTCTATAGATTTAATATATTATTAGGATCTAAAATAAAATGTTCTAAGTGCGATTTATTTTGTGAATATGTCTATTTACCAAATAAGTCATGTGGGCCGAGCAGAAAACTTCAAGGGGGTATGTCCATTTTTAACGATTTTTGCACATCACATCGTCAATTTGACATTGTTCTTGACCTCTAAATTGGGATAAACTTTAGGGCGATATTCCTGAATACCCTATAATTACAATAAACTATTCTAAAACCTGTAGCTAATTGTATCAACGTTTTTTTTTCTTTCCTCTGGGCTATGTGAGGAAGCAACTTTCGCTGCGATAAGTACTTTTAGATAATATTCAATAATTTTAAGGGAATACAAGGGTGAATGGGTTATTGACTTTTTTTAGTTGATCTCTGAAAACAAGCAACGGGAGAAGCGGCTTTGGCTGCATTCGGTCGTTGTCGACAGTGTTCAACAATGTTAGAGGGTTGTTGTGTTACTGAATTGTAGATTACTTTCGGGTAACTCCAACCAGCATCAGGGATCTATAGGCGTAAACTACAGCCGAATAATTCATATCGTTAGATTAATCACGTTTATCGTGATTAAAATATGGAGCAAGTGGCTGTATAAGAGGCCACGAAAGGGCGAGGGCACATTAGGGGGCCTTGATCAAAATGTTGGGGGTCTGTAAGAGTGCTTAACTATTTAAAAACGCGGAAAAAAAACACGTTTTTATGTTATGAAGTCAAAGGGGTAAGTGGTTTATAGGGGGCCGTAGAGAGTCTATAAAGAGGCCTATTAAAAAGTGTGGGAGTTTGTGCATGGGCAAGGGAGGCATAAGAAGGTGTGGTAAGTCAGAGTGACCATAAAAATATGTGTAAAAATAGCATATTTTTACCTTATTTTTAGCCAAAATTCTATTCGAAGTGAAAATAAGGTGGGGATAGGGGCATGAGTGGGGCTACTACTCTGGCTTTACATGAATTAACTGTATAATATAAAAATGTATGAATACGAGTCGGGCTACGCCGCGGCGTGCTTCAGGCACCAACCCCTATACTTTCATATTTTAATATAGGTCTAAATATATTAATCTAAAATTTGTTCATTAAATCATACATGCATACACACGTTGACATCAAATGTTCTGCTATTCTATTGGACATTTTTTATTACGTTAAAATAAGGTAGAAATATTTATAATTTTACTTTTTTTTTTGGTGTTTCTCAAAAATATCTTGGTTGTGCGAGTATTAGGGGGTGGGGAGGGGGGGGGGGTAGTGACTTAATAGCTGTCTTACAACTATACATCATGTTGTGCCATTGCATAGATTATCAAGTTTTCTCTAATTTCTGATCTATTTTGATTTTTTTTTAATTTTTGGTTTCAAAATATGTTTTTGTAAGCTTCTGTTATGAAAGGGCTCCTAATAGTATAGTCAAAATCAAATGACTTGGATTACTGCTAATACTATGTACACAATATTAATTTTCGTATTTAATTATAATATTGAAGCCATAAATTTCTACGACACTAATAATCTCAACTTCTGTTGACTAAAATTAGTGCATAACATATATTTTCTTGTAAATATATGTTCATTTTGAAGTTAATATATCGTTTTAGTTCAATACATATCTTTTATAAATAGGAAATGAAATTTTCTATAAATTTGCAGAGCGGCATATTCTATATATATTTGTTACTAATACATATCATAGAAATATATGTAAAATTAAAGTATTAGAACATGGGTTTTTTTTTTGTAAAGGCTTTTTTGTTGCATAAAGAGAACATATTTTTATCAGAATATATATTAAAATATTCAAATTATTCAAAATGAAGATTGGAATTAAAGAAATTTTCTATAAATGGAATAACAAAATTTGCAAAATCAGATTCACAAAGAGGATATGTTGCAAATCGCACTTATTCAACATTTCTCTCATAATGACTATGTCTTAACCTACTTTGAAAAGATGATGAACAATTTTATATATGTAGAGCTAAAATTTGATTGTCATGACAGTAAATAAATTGTTTTCAATGTTTTTTTGTTTTAATTTTTTAAAATTTATTGTTTTAAAATTTTATTTTTTGTTTGAGAAGTTTTTTGTTTTTCCAAAATTTTGAATACGAAGCTAATGCCGTTTAATTATAAATTGTAGCATCAATATTTTTTTTATTACTATTTAATAATTTTAAAATAAAATTTGAACTGCTTACTATAACCAGGAAACTCTTTTAATCTTTGAATCCGTTTTTATTCATATAAAAATAATTTGCTTTAGGATTTTTTTCGTTTTGAAACTCTAATTTTTATTGCACGTTTTATGTGTTGAAAACGAGCGACTCAATTTAAAAACGAAAACAAATTTGATGAAGATTTATTACAATAAAAAAATTCATTAACAATTAATAATTTTAGTCCATAGGATATTTTTAATTAGTTGTATTTTGTTAGTTGTTAAGAGAGGTTTGGTATTATCTGAAAACGTTTTCTATTATACTTTTTGCTTCTGCGGGGCCGATTCTCTCGTTGGACAGCATTTTGATTGAGTTCGCTGCTCTGGTCGTAAAGTAAATATATTGTTTTCGACCATGTATCGCTTTATGACTGCTGTGAGCCTTTCGTGATCGTACACCGGTGCATCTGCTTAGGGCGTTCCGACCACATTCGTGAGATCTACTTAAGTATTATATCTTCCAAAAATATTTTTTTTTATTCGTGTATGTACGCATGATATGTGTTCTTGTTTCCACATTCTCTTTCTCTACTTAGTCTCGTTTGAATTTTCAATCAAAACACTTTTTCCACAACTTCCAGTGATTATTTCGATCGATAATTATTGAATCTGGTTTTGCTAAACTGCAGTCTGCATATACTCTTTTCTCTAGATTAGTAATAAGATTTCCGGTTGTTCTAGGCTGAACGATGATAAATCTCTTTTTCTTCTTTCGTTGATTTTTCTTTTGAGGGTAGTGGTACCAAGGATTGTTTGAAGGAAAGGTAATCAAGGGACTATAACAGTGTGCATGGTTGATAAAAATGATTTTTATGTCAATATTGTTATTAAACAATGTACCAACTGTTAATCGTAGTGATTAGTAATATTTCGTAATCCTAGTTTTTGCATTTTACACTTTCTTTCAAATCCTTTAATCACAATTGCATTTGTCATCTTCTGAAAATAATATTTTTTTTATTTTATCTTTTTTTTTCTTTTCTATGTAACAACACTTTTTTTGTTATGATAATGGTAACAATCTATTTTTTTTTTTTATATGTAAGTAATATGATATTATCACGTTTTTAATGCCATTATCGTTATTATAGTAACATGTACATATTAATTATTATTTTATTGTGGTATTATCAGCTGATTTTGTTTTTTTATTCTATTACTGTGTCTTTTGATATTCTATTTTTTCATATAATGCTCTGACTCCTTGCTATTATTTCATGCAAAAGATGATGATATAACTAACAAATGATTTAAGGGTTGCCAAATATAAACTCATTGACCGTATAATAATTAAATCATCCCGCATGTTGAGTGTACAGCCATTGTGCTGTATTAGATCCAAAAAAATTTTCAACCTTCTCTTCCTCGTTCTCTTTTTGCGATGCACCTGAATAAAAATTGCATTTATTGTGAAACTTTAGGCATACACAATGTTTTTTTTCCTCGCTTAATATTATTAACAAAAAAAAACGATGTGTATTTTTCGTAGCACGTCCGAGGGCTGCGAAAAACTGAAAAAAGGGGGAGGTTCCAAGTGCTTGTTTGCGCCGGAAATTCTGGAATTCGTGGCCCTTGTAGGAAACGACTGCCCATTTTTTTTTTTTTTTGCAATGAAAATTTTGTTTGTATCCATACCGTATTGTCTTATTTTTCTCTGAGTGTTTTCGTCTTACAACTCTTATGTCCCTATTATTTACGCGTTTCCATCTGGGGGTGGAGCCTTTAGTACGCAAGCCCTTTTATATTTTGTCGACGTGTGCTACTCTTATCTCTTTTTCTCGCTGTAGTTTCACATTTTTCTTGGCATAGTCAATCCCTATTATTTTGTACGGCCCTCCGTATTGTGCGTTGTATTTACCTTCCGATGGTTCTTTGATGACAAACACGGACTATCCTTTCATGAAGAACTTAACATCTAATTTTCCATCATGATTGTACTTCAAACGAAATTTAGCTTGCACTTGTTTCATCGCTGCTATGGTGCGAATTTCCTTTAGTGGTTCGGTGATTTGCTCAAAATATTTGTCATACGTTAAATCCTATTGTTAAGGATTAAAGCTCGATAGTATGTGAGCTCTCTTTCCGAAAAGTAGATCGTAGGGCGTGTATCCCGTACTCCTATGCTCTGACGTGTCATATGCAAGGGCACATAGGGGTAAAAGGTCATCCCATTTGTTATTTTTATCGATATACGCTTTTAGATACTCATAGAGTACTTGGTACATCCTCTCGATAAAATAGTTACTTCGCGGATAAACTAATGTACTTCCCATTTTGTCAATGTAAAACAATGTAGCAAACTCTTCCATTGATTTTTTGATAAAGTGTGTTCCTCTGTCTGATAATAGTTTCACCGGTGCGCCGAAATATGCTATAAATTTGTTCGCGGTTGCTCTGATTGTTTCTCTGGCCGTTGCTCTCTGTACAAGCGTGAGAACAATATATTCCGTTACCAAGTCTTGGATAGTCAGTATATAGGTGTTTCCGTGGTCCAATAATTTATTCACATGTCCGTAAAAATTGATAGATATTTTTCGACGGGCCTATTCAAAGTGTCTGGGATTAACATGGCCTGTTTCGTTTCTACCCGTACGAGTTTTTTCGTTTGACAAGATTTACACCCAAGCACGGATTGCCTTACACACAGTAGCGTATTTGATCAGTCATAATCTTGTGCAATCCTATTTTAAGTATATATTATGTCTCTGTGTCCCCCGAATGCCTACTCGTTTATATCGCTGCTCAGCCGACGGTACTATAAGTGTATTTGTGTTCAGTGCTGCTGCTACTCCAAGGTCATTGAAAATTTCTTCTACTTGCTCTACCAAGTATTGCCACTGATTCACGTTTAAAATCGCTAGATCTCTTACTATTTTCATGGATTTTATTTTATGTACTATTATCAGCGCTTTTAGAGATACCAATCATTTTTTCATATGAGATTTCAGTGCGGTGTCGTCAAAGTGTTTTCTCACGTACATACATATTACGTGTACCTTACTGACTTTCGATAACATTGCGTTTCCGACCGCTTTTATTTCGTTGTTTAGGGCTATCGGGTTTATATAACCGCGTTCATAGAGTTTATCAACGGTCTCGGTATTAGGGATGCTATCCGTTATTGTACAAAAGATTAAGTTATTCAAATATCTGAATAGGTGGCCCTCCACTTTTTTCACTTTGTGGAGTGGTGGTGGGTCCTCATTTTCTCTCGGTTCCCATGGTGGTGGTTATTGAGGAAGTCTTTTTCTATATACTCTGTACTTCGCTAGAGCGCTTTAATTTAACATTTCTTCACTACAATGGCCCTCTTCCTCACTGTCCGATTCTACGAGGGCCTTATTTAGGTCATTGCCTCGTTCTCTAGTGATTTTTGACGATGAATCGGACGAGCTTTGCGAATTGTGTGATAATAAGAGCTCTCATGGCAGTGAGGATTTCTATGCAGGTAACCTGCATTTCTCAGATGTTTTCTTTCCATCGTTATCTGGTGACGACGGATCAGAGGCCCCTGTAGAGTCCGGCGCTGGTGAAGGATTGGGTGGAGTGAGCGATCGCTTTTCCTGTACTTTTACTGCAGTCTCTTCTGCGTCGTCAGTATTCCTTTCTATTCCTCTACAGACTATAATTTCCCCATCTGAATTTTTGTTGATATCACTATTCGGTTGATTGTGATTATTCGTATTGTATTAGGAACCGCTGCTACCATCAGCATCATCCTTCTTTACGTGATGATGCTTTTTTTCATCACCCTTTGACTTGTTGATTGGTCGTAAGATTTAATTTATATCTTCCCAAGTATTGCTTGATAGTGTTCTTCCTTGAGATATATATGTTTCAATTGTTTACCCTCTTTACCTACGAAATGTTGGTAAATTGGAAGTTCCGATGTCGCTTAATATTGTTTACTTATATTTCCCTCGTATTCTTGGGAAAATGTGAAGTCGCATTTCCCGTCAACAAACTTATTTCTGTCATTAAGGATTATCTTTATGCCTTTTGGCTTTTAACATTTCTGTAACTGTTTAGATTTCAGTATGGCTTTTCTGAGTTCGTCCATTGATATGATTGGTCCGTATAAGATTATAAGAACAAGAGAAAAACAGCTTTTATCGTGGGGTACATCAACCATCTCGAGTAGCTTATGCGGCTACGTGCAACCTGTTCCACTTTGTCGAGCTACGTGCAACCTGTCCCACTTTCTTTAGCTATCCTGCGGTTGTCATCATATTGTCTGGGGTATCCCTGGCTCTCTGCTCTCATTCCGTTTCGGCTGCCTCTGCTGTCAGGCTTACATGTACCATTTGTCAGCCCCAATGTTCTTGTCTCTGCAACTCACTTTTCACCTCGCCCTTTGTGGCCAAAGGTGTGTCACAGCTTGCTATAACAATTTCCTTTAAGGTATCGTCCCGTTCGACAGTATTGGAAAAATCAGATAGTTTCCTATTTAATGTGTTCAGCTGGCGTTTACGAGATTTTTGCCGCGCCCCTTGCGCTATATTCTGCTCTATAAACGATGCAGTCGTCAAATTGACGTCTTTCTACATATTTTTTCCCTTGCACACGTATGCTAGTTTATCGCTGGCTGGCCCTTCTGATGATATTTCTTCGTCGGTGTCACTTCGAGTCGTTGTTTGTGTCGTTTCTATATTTTCTCTATTGTCTCGCACTATTTTTTTGTGTTGTCTTCCTCTTTTTCGTAAGGTTCTACCTATTTTTGGTGATTTTTTTCTTGTTATCTCCTTTATCTCTAAGCCTTCCGACCCCGAGTCCGCATCGCTATGCTCGCTCGTTGTATTATCACTTGAACTATCGTTTTCTGGGGGTTTATTTCTCCCCACTATGCCATTTGTGTCGTCCGAGTCTGAAATTTCTATTTTATTTTTCCTGTCCTTCCTAATTATATTTTTCTGCCTTGTTGTACGAACCTTATCTACTCTTGCGGGTGGAGCACTTGTATCGCCGAGTCTTTCTTCCTCTTGTTCTTCCACGAGTTCGTACAATTCTCGTCAGGGCAGTTCGGTATTTTTCTCACTTTTTTTTTAAAACTAGGTTCCGAAATATGGCATCTGGCGCTTTATTAACCTTTCGGAGTCTGTAAATTACGTAAAATTCGTAGACACGTAGTTCCGCCTTTCGTCTCGTGAATCGCAGGTCCGATTTTTTCGATGTGTGGAAAAGGTTCAGCGGCTCGTGGTCGGTAAATACTGTAAATACGTAATACAAGTATGGTCTGAATCGCTCTTTTGCATAGACTATGGCAAGCAGTTCTTTGTCGAACGTTGGGTAGCGAAGTTCACTAGCTTTTAGACAGCGAGATGTATATTCGGAAGGGTGATCTTCGCCTATTTTCCCTTGACTAAATATTACTCGTATAGCTTAGTCCGGGCTATCCGTCGTGACTATGAATGGTTCGTTTATATCCAGTGCTGTAAGTACCGGTTCACTGCAAAGTGCTTCTACGAGCGTATCAAATGCTTGTTGTTGCGGTTCTTGCTATTTGAATTTGGCGCCATTTTGAAACAGTTTGGAAATCCGTTGGGCCATTTTCGCATAGTTCTTTATAAAGCACCTGTAATATCCTGTAAGGCCTTAAAATTATTTTCTTTTCTTGGTATTTTTTGGTCTCGAATAGTTTTTTACCGCTACGATTTTTTCGAAGTTGTTTTTTATTTGTCCGTCACCAAATATGTGACCCAATACCTTCGCTTTATGCTTCAAAAACTAGCACTTTTTTGGTTCGATTGTTAAGTTGTTTTCTGCCAATCGTTTAGCAACCTCGTAAACCTCTTTCCATGCTCCTCTATCGTCTCTGCGAATATTATTGTCATCCATATAGACCGCTATTTCATATCCTTGAAGGCCCCCAGTGCTAATGTTATTACGCGCCCGAATGTGATTGGTAAATCTGTACATTTCATTAGCATGCGTTTATATTAGTAGTGATTGTCTGAACCTGAGAAAGCTGTTTTATAAGCGTCTTTCTCGTCTATTTCGACTCGGAAAAATCCCTTTTTAGATCTACGACACGTCGGTGATGTAGCGGGCGGTTAATGGTGATTAAAAATATCACTTTGAAATGGTAGTGGATGGCACGAGCCAACTATTTCTTCGTTGAACAGTCTTTAATCTATTACTACTCTCTAACACTTTTCATCATTCGGGCCAGGGTGTTTTGGGACTGACCATGTGTTGGAGTTGTATGGGTAAGTAGATGACTCAATTATGCCTTGATTCTTTAATTTTTTCAGTTCTACACTCATCTGCTGTCTTCATGCTCTCAGATACCTAATTATTTTTGCTTCGATTGGTTTTTAAGTTATTGCCGGTATCTTATGTTTTAATACGTTCGTCGCTTTTAAAGGTTCTCCGTCCAGGCCAAACACTAAAGGGTCGAATTCTAATAATTGACGTACATATCATAATTTGTCTTCATTACAACTCGTTGTGTCTGCTAGTCTTAATATTTATTATATCCTTGATTTGTCATTTATTAAAAACATTTATCTTCTTACCTGTCGACTTTTTCAGTTTTACTATGTTTTTTATTAATTTCGTTCAAATTAAATAATCTTATCATGGTGTTCTTTATCAAAGTATCAAAACTGTATGGCATTGCCTCGTAAATCATCTTACATTCAAGCAATTCTACGTAAGGCACGGGTATTTTTATTGGTCCGTCGGTAATATTAATACATTCAGCGTATACTTTGTCCTTGATTGCTATAAAATTACCTAATGAAATGCCCTTATTCGATTTTTGCAGAGGTACCCATCCAACTTTGATATCTTTGTTTATCTCTTATACATGCGCAAACATTATGTGTTTCGATCTTGCGCGGATTTCGAATGCCTCTGGCTCTAGCAGAGGTATCTCGGTACCACTTAAAACTAAAAAATTGTCTTTGGCGCATATATAGGCCGACAAATTTCTTCAATATGTCCCATCCAATGAATCCTTCTACCTGTATCTGGAAGTCGTTGGACACAACATGCAGAGTGCATGTCAGCCCTTTTAGTGTCAATTTTACTATTTCAAACGTGCAACAAGCTCTGTGTATCACACCGATTATTGACACGCTCTCATTATAATTTATATTGAAGCCCTTTTTGAGGCTACTCATTTTTACAATTGATACTTCGGCACCTCTATCTGCATAAAATTCCAGACTTTCGTTTCTTAGGTGTGGGCTGTCTAGGCTGTAGAAAAGCTCCCCGGGGTTCTGCTTCTAGCGATATTTTTTCTTCGTCCGCCTTTTTCTGCGCCTTCATATCCTGTTTTTTGTCGCGTTTTCTCCGATACCTACGTTATATGAGCCTGCTGGTTGCTGCAATTCTCCTTTAGCCGCTCTATTATCACTCTGCAGAGTTTCTTCTCTCTCGTTCTCTGCTTCCAGGACTCGCTCGACGCTTAGGGAGCACGACGAGCGTCCTGAGAGTTTAAATACTGCGCGCCGAAGTCGCTAGCTCCATTGTTGGGCCTGTTTCTATAATTCAGCGGGCGTCCATCTTGTTTGCATTTTAGTTGATTGCCGTAGTTGTTAGTATTATTCGCGTTGTAACCGCTGCAATGGTTATTTCCATAGTTTCTTGGATAACTGTTGTATCTATTTAATGTACTGTTGGTCCTGTACATGCTGTTATGGTTTTTAGTCCCTTCGTAGTCTCAGCTGTATCATGATTTCTACTACAGTTTCCAATTTGTCTACCATTGCTTTTGTTGTATGCTCCGAGGTTGTAGTTATAGATATTATCTAGTCTGTTTGTGTAGCTTTGTTGTGTTGCGCTAACTACTTTGTAGTTCTCGTAGCGCGAGCGTCCGAGTTTCCCGTTTTTTCTCTGCGTTTCGTGGTCTTGACCTTTCTTTATATCTTTCTGGAGATTTCGGCATTATTAAACGTTATGATTGCATAGACCGCAGTATATGCAGTGGTCCTGTGGCACTACTTGGGCATAGGCCTGTGTTATAAGTGTTTTTTCATCTTAAGTGTTCATTTCGCCGTTTATCGCATCTGGTAACAAATTGTAGCAGTCCCTTGTTTAGTGTGTTCCGTGTCTGTTGCAGTATAAAAATATCTTATCATTTCCTAAGCGGTTATTCTTTTCTATTGTCTTGATTGCCAAGGTGTATGTCAATTCGTCGCTTTTAACGAGCAGCACGCTTTCGGCAAGTCGTACGCGGGCCCTGTTTCTTAAATTCACCAGATGGCGGAGTCTGTGCTCTTTTTTAATTTTCTGTGCCATTACTAAGGCTTGTTGTAGCGATCCTGGGTTGGTGCTTAGTTGTTTGCAATCCAGCAGGTGACCTAGTCCATTTATTAGTTGTTTCCATGTTTCTTTTTTCATGTTTTTTTTACTTCTGTGCTTCTCCTCCCTTGTCAAGTCTAAGTTTGAGTCGTACGTCATGATTATTCTATTGTTTAATTCTTGGACTCTAAGTGTGTAGCTTTTAGCACATTCATATTCGTACTGTCAAATAACCTTGAATATTGCTATGAGCGTGTCAACTTGCTCCAAACATTTATATGTTTCTGTCTGCTCATGTAGAAGGTCTTCTATTGTGTCGTATTGTGTTACGAAAGTGGCAAATTGGGTTGCTGCTCGTCCCCGCAATGTAATAACTAGTGTATCCTGAAAAAACTTATCGTATCTGGGGGGTATGCTACAACACTTGGGATATGACCCACTGTTCTCACCATTAGTTTAAAAATTGATAGTTTTATCGGATCTCCGTTAAACAAAAGTATCCTGATAAACGGCTAAGTGATGTGAGTACGCTCTGCTGTGGTCTTGCAGACAATTAAGAATTTGGAGAGGGGGAGCGAGCTGTGTTGTATTCGTGGTTTCCCCGGGTAAAATCCTGCTCTCTTTATTAGTGACTGCGTTTTCGGATTCAGGGGTGCAGTGGGGCTGTCAGGTTGGGTAGTTTCTAACGCCGTTCGTGTGGCTACTCTATTCATCAACAATTGCAGACATCTCATGTTCTTACTCGATAGTGTGCTCGTTATGTCAGCCCATACTTTCTCCTCTTCTTTAAAAGGGTGATCGTCTGAAAGTATCCCTATCGGGTTCCTGTTATCGAGGTCAATGAGTTGTTTAAGGGTTTAGTTTATGCCGCCGGTATATTTATTTTTGAGAGCTGTGGGGCCTTTGTTTTGCGATTTCCATGGAAGATGTCCCTGCACCTGGTTCATAATTATTCCTGCCTTCTTGTGTCTTTCGTCCATTGTGGTCCTGTTATCCTGCCCTAATATGCCTTTCCCGTTAACTTCGTCTGTTATTTCCAAGTGTGTTTGCTACCTGTTTTCTGCTTCACTTATTTGATGGATTGCGATTTCGTCATCGGCCAAGATATTTTCCGAGTCCTGTGTCCTGTACGTGGAAGTCAGTGCCTTGTCCCGCGTTTGCATTTCCTGTTTGTTGTATGGTGAGGACTCCCTATTGTTGGCTACCCTCTTTTACCACCTAGTCCTGTCTTCTTTTAGTATAGTGCCAAGATTTATAGGCCGGATGACGCGATCCGTTCATATTTTTACGATCATGTTTTTCTCGTTTTTCTCGTAGTGGCGGCGTATTTATGCTATGCATCACCGTACCGCTTTGCCCGCATTTTCTAAAAGTTTTTTTTTCTTTTCTTAAATAATATTTAGGGCTGTGAGCAGCGACATTTTCCTGCCTTTTTTTATTTTTTATTTTTGATGCATGGGCTCTATATCAAATAATTTCGTAATGGGGGTTTTTCGCGTTTGTTGTCAATGAGGGGCGCTGCATTAGTCTTTGTTTGTTATATTTATTATTATCGGCGCAGCAGATTATTTTATCCTGCAAGCCTATTAATATATAATATATACATATGTACTTATGCATTTTTCATGCAAAATAAGCGTAAGGGTTTCTTCCTCGGCTTATCTTATAAGTGCCTCTTTCTAATGTATTTCCAGGGTTTATGGGACGAAAATGTAACAATATATTTTAACTTACCAGGTTGCTGCCGTCCAGATTATAAGTATAAGTGCACTGATCTGCATTATTTCCCTCAATCCTTGTCCCTAGCTTCGTTGTACGGGGTGTATTAGGATGTTTTTTCCTATTCCTCCGCTCTCGGTAGCTGGTGTTAAAGCTGCAACCCTGGTTTTCCTAAGGTTACCTTGCTGACTCGTTTCCACGTGGTCCCTGGTCTGTTCTAACTTTTTTTTTTACTATGACTGTCTTGTCACGCTTAATTACTTTTTTAGCCTTTCTATTTTAACTGGCTCTACTTTTTTTTCTTTCACTTGCACTTGATTTTGTTTCGCGACGCTGCGCTATGTAAGCTTCAGAAAAAGATGAATAAAAAGAAATTCCTCGACCGATCCCACTTCCGATACCAAAATTACTTTTACGTGTGACAACGTTCGGTATGGTGATCGGGAAATAAGTGCACAGCAAGTAAGGATAATAGTTTTTGATTAAATTAGAGGCCGAGGGGAGAGCCAAGTGTGAGTCGCAAACCGGAGCGTATACATCTGCTTCTCTTAAGCGTCGGGTCTAGTCTCTCTTTCTTCTCCTGACTCACTCTCGCCTTGCCTACCATGTACTGCCCTGACTATATCTATATGCTATCGTACGTCACAATAACAATAAAATTATATTCTGCAAACGCAAATTTATGGAAATGTTTTCAAAATCAAGCAATGATAAAAATATTAGTAATCGTGAAATAATAAATATTAAAAAAAAAATTTTTTTTTATTGATGGTCCCGGTGGATCTTGCAAAATATTTCTATGAAATACATTAATTTATCGTTTTGTAACAATTGGAAAAAAAATTATAACCATAGCTTGGGCAGGACCGCTTCTATTTCACGTCTAAAGGTAATGACTACTTACATATTTTTGAGACTTCTTTTAAATGTAAGCTTTATTAAAAGGGCGTTCCTCCAGTTCGAATCAGATAGAACAAAATAACGTGAAGTTGAAGTTGTTATTTGGGATAAATCGTCTGTTATTCCAAAAAAAGCATTAAAAATAGTTGATAGAATTTTAAGAGATGTGTTCTATGATAAAAAACCTTTTGGAAATAAATTAATAATTTTGGCGGAGACTTTTGACGCAATTTTACCAGTACTAAAAAACGAGAATAGAATTAACATCGTTGGAGGTACCATAAAATATTCTAATCATTGGCGACTATGTGACATTTTTTATTTAAAAACTAAGACACCGTCCATAGATAAAAAATGTTCATCGTTCTTATTGGATATAGGATCGGGGAAAAATGAAATTTTTAAATTTTCTCGTAAATAAAAAACAAATGATGTTTATTCTGAAGTTGTTAATGAAATAGATGATTCTTAATCAAGTGAAGCTATACTAACATCGCATGATGAACACACACATCTTTAAACAAAAAATTGTCAAGTAATATGCGAGGAGAGCTAGTAACGTACTACAGTATTGATTATGCAACTTATAAAGGAGTGAATGAAACAGACGAAAATATTTACATAAATATTCCTACAGAGTATTTAAATAGTACTTTGGAAGGTCGTCTTCCTCATGAATAAAATTTAAAAATTAGTGCTATCGTTATGTTGATAAGAAATTCAAATAATTTTGAAGGGCTTTGCAATGGTACTCGATTTAAAATTACAAAATTATTTAAATGTTACACAGAAGCCGAAATAATCACAGGACAAAAAAAAACGGAGTGTTTATTCCTTGAATTCCACTGAATACAGAAAATTCTTAGTTACTGCCTTTTATATTGCACAGAAAATATTTTTCATCTACGTTAGCGTTTTGTATGACCATCAATAAATCCCAAGGTTAATGTTTTTCTGCCTTAGGATTATACTTTAGAAAACCATTATATTCTCGCATTGTCAAGATGTAAGAATCCAAAAAAAATTTACATTTAAATAAAATCTGAAAACAAATTTGAAATTGAAAATGTTGTTTGGAGCCAAATTTTTTAATTACATAATAAATATGCTTATGAATGTTTTATGTTATCTATTAATAATTTAATTTTTCAAAATGTTTTTTTATAAACATCATATGATAATTCTTCTGTAATTGTGTTAGATAAATACAAGGCTGGGTCAATTAAAACTTATCATAATCAATGTTTTTGTTTGTATGGAAATTTTTTTTTATTTTGAAAAAACAAGCAAAATCCATTGTGGCATAAAAAATTTTTGTGACATTTCTTTTATCCGTATATCGTCTTAGTATTTAAACATAAAAATTTCATAAAAATTTACTAAGCGCGAGAAAGCGCCGAGCACTTGTGGTGTTTTCTTCGTTCTTCCAAAGATGATGAATCGATCATACATACTAGTGAATCTAATCTGGTTGCTGCTCTTGTCTCTGCATGCATTTCACTCCTTCACGATTTACTATGGCAGTACAAATCAACGTGTCCTAACACGATGCATTGCAGTAAGTTATCATCTCGAGATCTTTCTATTACCACTAAGTACACTGTCAGTTTTACGTAACTCGTCCATCTGAGCAGATCAGCATGGTTTGTTTTTTTAAAACGGTAGTAGTGGTGCTCGAGCTGCTGCAGCTTTTGCAGCAGCTTATCCTTTAGCACGGCATCCTGATGCGAAGGTCATCAATGGTGCTGTGAGGCGTATTCGGGAGACAGGAAACGTCATGCCTGTCAATGCTGGTGGACGTCCGCCTACAATTTGAGTTCCCGAAATGGAGGAGGAGGTTTTAGCTCGCGTGGTAGCCAACCAGCGTACAAATACTCGTCAAGTTGCTGACGAGATGAATGTATCCCACGTACTAGTACACAAAGTTATTAAGGATTAAGGGCTCCGACCATACCACTTTACAGGGGTGCAGAAGCTCCTTTCACGGGACTACGGTGCGCGCGTCAATTTCGCACAAATCCTTCTGCGCTAAGTACAAGCTGAGCCATAATTTCTGGGACGTGTTGTATGGACAGATGAGTGCACTTTTACGCAGGATGGTTTTTTTAATTTCCACAACTACCATCTATACGCTGACGAAAATCCATTTCTGACTTGGGAAAGTAACTCGCAGTTTCGTTTCTAGTTGAATGTTTGGGCTTGCATGATCGACAATCGCTTGGTAAGTACAATCTTTCATCAGTCATTTGGTTCTCAAACTCAAATTCGACAAAACATTTTTGGAATTATACTTATCAATGCGCGGTTCATAATTTCTCATTTTTACCGAGAGTTATTAAAAAGCGGCTACTCAAAGACCAACAGCAAAATCGGTGTCAAAAAATAATTTTTCTAAACAAAACGAAAATGCAATAATAGCGTATGATAAAACAATAAAATAACAAACAATCATTTTTTTACCAAGTCTTGCACCGTATTTTAATATTCAGCGATTTTTTGCAGCATCGCACTTTTAGGCATATCAAGTGTTTGGAATTCCTTTCTTTAGAAATTTTCAGCATTAATATCCCCAATTCAAGCTCCGCATTTCCAGAGTATTTTCTCAATTTCGTGAAAAACTAAACAAAATGAACGTATCAAATGTTCCGTAAACGATTTTCCTGCCTAGATTCCTGCCTTGCTTGCTCCCGTCAGCGAACAGTGTCTGTCTGTCTCTGGCGCAGCGAAAACGTCAACTCGACACCCTCGTAGCATCATAATAGTCTACTGTAAAAGTCGAACAACAAGCACGTTCGGATTAAGATGGATATAAATTAAACGCAACTAATATCATTTTTTCATAAGACATCTTTTACTTCACTCTACAAAATCTCGAAAAATACTATTCCTATAAAACCGTATTTATCAACATTAAATTGAAAATTGTATCAGTATCGTTTAAATTCATTTTAAATCATTTTAAATAATTTTCTTGCTTACTCTAACTATTACGTAAAATCGCAATACACAAAAATGAATTGAATTGCTACCAGAAGTCTTAAAAATAGCTATTTTTGTTGGGTCGTGACTCGTTCATCGTCTAACGAGTTTCCTTATAACTACTGAGACTTACAGTGCGTAAATTGTAAAAAAAAAAGTGATCGAAAGGCATATTTGATTCGAAAATAGATTAATTTTGAAACGTCTTGCTAACAATTGTATGGTTTTAATCACGTGTGGCTTGTGGTTTTTATGTAATTATCAATAATTATTTTAAGTTGTCAACTGATTAATAATTTCGACTCATTTTTGTCATGATAATGTTCTTCTTCAACAGTATGCTTAAATGTACGAAGTTCCATAACACTCGCTTACTTTTAATTAATCGTATCGGCAACGAATTAAAATAGAACTGCTAATAGTGATTGTGCTTGTAGCAAAATTAAAAACGTAGTAAAAGCCACATTTTAAAGAAAATGTCATATGACTTCTCTGAAAATTTAAATAAGAAAACGCTTGTCACAAAAACATAGTAGCATCAACTTTGTCGTGGAGCTAGAGCTCAAATATAAGAAAAGAAGTGGGGTTTTCTTTTCCATGTATTCGAAACGGGGCTTCAAATTTGTAGACAAATAGAAATAACAACATCCTGAAGTATTGACAATGACCGCAGTAAGAAACCCTTTTGTAATCGCAAAATTATATTTTATAAGTATTTTTTTCGGTTACTGCTAAATAGTTCAACCATGCAGGCTGCAAAAAGCTTAGAATTTTCCAATGTATTCTCAGCTGACTCCAACACTGTTGCGTCTACAGAAAAATCGTTAACAAACAATTTGTTCCGGTGATGATTTGACAAGTCGATTGAGCATTTGAAAAAATAAAAAAAATGAAAACATAATTGTTCAAGCAAGCCCTACAGATGGGAAAGTGAAAAAACGTAAATTTTTAAAAAGTTAAATTATTTGTTTGAATGCTTATTCCGAAGCTTGATTTTCTGTAACTTATAATTCTTTGGCATACATCATAAATGCAATCAGTGGTTTAACTAACTTTTTTGTTTCATCAGATTGGACCAATTTTTCTTTCACGAAATTTGACAGAAGCTAACTACTTGGAGTTTCTGCGAGAAGACTTTCCGGGATTGATGTATCCATTTGATGAGTTAGATGATTTTCCACTTATCCAAAGACGACATGAGTTCAATTATGATGGATCTCCGGCTCACTACACAGGTAAGACAAATTATAATTATACAAGTTTTAGCATGAACTTTAAATTAATTTTCTTCGACTCCAACTCCGAGGAACGGTTCTTTGTGTGTGTGAATAAATTCCCTTCCACGAATAATTTTGCTTCGTACCCGCATTTTTAGGCACGAACCATTTAATTCAAACCTCATCAACTGGACCACACCAAGGGCTTGTTGCAAATCTGTCGTTGAAGGAAGCTTCGTAACTCTCGTGCCAAAAAATATTTTTTATTACTAGTGCGTGCGGTGATCGCAATACTCATTTGGTGTTCACAAATTCGCCATCGCCACGCTTTGGCGATAAAACTCCTACTCTTGCGGTAATCATCAGATTCACGCACTTGTTGCGTGAAATACTGTAATTCCATTTTTTCAATAAATACTAGTTTCTTACTTCACAAAAAATCATGTGAAACTTATATTTACAAAGGGCCTGTAAGGGAGTATCTCGGCCACACCTATGGACACGATTGGATGGGAAGAGGCGCACCCTACTAGGCTGGGCCTCCACGGTCTCCAGACTTCAACCCAGTAGACAACTTCTTATGGAGAGCCGTGAAAGAAGCTGTCTACTTCTATAGGATAGAGATTATAGAGGAGCTGCAGGAGATGATTGAGGTCATCGCTGGTTGATCCAGAACATGTAAGGCGAGCCACTCAAGCAATCGAAAGGAGGGTGAGATGGTGCATTGAAGTTGTCAGGTGGCCACTTTAAACACTTGTTGCAATAAATAATGATGTACAAATAACTAAAGAAAAGCAACCAAAAAATTGGTTACTAAAAAAAACAAAATAACAACTATTTGAGTACATTGATATTTTTTACTGCTTCCCAGAAACTTAATCTCCGGAACTTGATGATGCTAAATGTTATACAACACTGCTAATACTATGTAAAATATTTTTTTATATTATTTTTGTCAAATAAATAGTAAGTAATTGTAAGTATACATATCTAAATATGTGTTTCTCGATATGTACATAGACGTGAGAACGTGGTAAAGCCGTAACATATGCAACAAAATAGTTTTTTAGTTGATCTGTGGCGTTTAAAATAAAAAAAAACGCATGAAAACAGCTCGCGATCTCTCGCGCTGGTACATATTGTTTTTTCCTTATGCACTGATGAAATAAAATCATTGAAAGAGTTTGGAGCTTCAGCGCGAACGCATTTTAAGTTGATCTGTGGAGTTAAAATAAGAAAAACACGTAAGATTGGCTCGCGCCTTCGTGCGGCTGTAGTTTAATTTTTTATCTTCTGTTCAGGATTAAGTAAAATTGTTTCAATATTACGTTAAAATAAAATACTGGCACTTTTATTCACTAGACAATTGTGAGTAGAAGTGTGCGCTCGAAGGGGAGGGGAGAGCAACAGCCTGGCGTGCCTCGCGGCACCGCGCCGCAACTCTCCTGACGCCACCGCCGCTATCGTCTCTTATACTTCGCGCTGATTGGTACACTCAATTGTTAATTATCTCTTCATAGTTGCTGTTTAGCAAAAAAATTAAATGATGTTTTTCGTCTTAAAATTAACTAATTTATCTAGTGTAAACGAACAATGCGGTTGTTTTTTAACACCCTATATTTTTATGGTTTTACAAAACGACTGATTAGCGATGACTTCCACGGTTATTATTATTTTATCATATTGTAAAATTAGGTTTATCACACAAACGTTAATTTTGTCGTCTGTTTCTGGGTATTGTTTAAAGAATTTTTTTTAATTGATATAAGTAATAATAACAAAAAAAAGTTTAGCGGGCGTGTTATGTCTTATGGACAGTGTGAGAAATGTAGATAGAAATGATGTAAAACATATATTTTTATTATTTCAAACAACGATGTAATGGAAAGTTTACTTGTGTGCGATTTACAAGAAAGGAAATAAAAAAACTGTATCTTATCAAGATAATAGATGAATAAAAAAAAATATCGAGATAATTTTACAGAGGAATAAACCGAATTTCCGGGGGGATTGGGGGGGGGGAGGGGGGGGGGGGGGGGGGGCTGTGGAAAGCTAAGGAAGAAGCGTCAATAAAATAAAAAACCAAACGGTGTTAAAGACGACAGAGCATTATGAAAGGGTAGAAGCTATAAAGCAGGTATTTTACATCATACCTTTATTTTTTTTCTTATACTATTTTTTAGCGGGGGAGGGGGGGAGCGCTAAACTATTTTAAATCACAGGAAAAATCACCACTTTTTCCTTTTTTCTTGCGAACGTAAAGGATCCGTTAGAGACTGTGGCAGGACGAGGGAGGTATCGTAGGCAATAGAAATTATAGATAATGTTAAAGCATTTATTAAACACGCATTATAATCTGAACAGTAGACATTGAAAAATATTTCTGAAACTTCAATTCAATCGTAAATATGTGTGACAATTGTTAAGAGCGCAGTAAAACAGATTTAACTATTTTATAGATAGCAAAATGTGGCTAGGCCATCTTTAATACATTTAAAATTTTAGGAAAGGAAAATTGAGGCAAAACAACGCTGTAAACAGAGA
The DNA here is from genome assembly GCA_030522625.1 of Copidosoma aretas. Lineage (NCBI taxonomy): Eukaryota > Metazoa > Arthropoda > Insecta > Hymenoptera > Encyrtidae > Copidosoma > Copidosoma aretas. The sequence continues at coordinate 20,326 of JAPYYV010002798.1, forward strand.
CCTGTATATTATATAAATTAGTATTAGAATCCTACATTTTAGAAACATTATTAGGATCAAAAATACATTTTCTAAGTGCAATTCATGAAAAGCATCTGTCTATTTTCCAATTAAGTCGTGTGGGTCAGACAGAAAATCTCAAGGGGCTGTGGACAAGCGGCTAAATCAGCAACGGTAGGAGCGTTTTTGGCTGTAATTGGTCGTTCTCGGCAGTGTTCGACAATATAAGAAGATTGTTGGGGTTATAAGGTTAATAACTTATTTCGGGGGACTTCGATCATCATCAAGTGATCTCTGGTACTAAAAGACGGGAGAAGTGGCTTAGGCTTGAATCGGTTGTTTTCGGCAGTGTTTGACAATGTTAAAGGGTTGTTCAGGTTATTAGGTTATTGGTTTCTTTCGGATGATTTCGGCTATCTTCGGGTAGTAAGGTGGGCTGAGTGAGGCTGTGGGAAAGAGGGGATCAAGATATTCTGACCAACCCAAATAACGGAGAAAAAAAAGAGAATTTCTTTATATTTTGAGGGGCGCTAAGGGGGGCCGAGAAAAATATGAGGAGGGCCAAGTGGGACAGAGAGGCAAGAGAGGAGGCTTGACCCTTATATTCTTGGGTTAATTAAACATAGAAATAAGAAGGATTTTCCCTTGCTTTGAGTGGGGCTAAGGGGGGAGTTAGGGTGGGCTGAGTTGTGGATTTGCCCTGAACCCTGATGAAGGTGCTTCTTCGGACGATCTCGGCTCTACAAAGTTTACCCGGAGTGGCGACAGATTTTTGTTAGATATTAATAATGATGCTTCAATATATATCTGAACCAGTGACGTGTTAATTACTTAATACGCTTAATAAACTAATTATACAAGCGGTGAGATAAATACGTCTTGTACTCGCAATTCGTACATTTCATATTCTCCATACTGCAAAACTAACATTAGCGTACTACCGACGTATTCAAAACAGTCGTATAAGTATCGTCAATTATTATCGTTAATAATTAGCATGAATACTTACTTTCCTATAACAAAGAATGCTTTACTTAATATGAGATCACAGTAATTCAAGTGATAGTGACAACTGCATCTTAATATTCGATAAAGCTCATAACAATGCAATCACATAAATTTTGATACTTCTAGTAATCAAACGATGTAGAGCTCATAAATACTAAAAATCTGGCTATACTATAACCATGAAACAATTTCAATAGAGTGTTAAGGAAATTAACAATGAAAGCGGTCTGAAATCTTGTTCATATAATACTATAAGGGTACAATAAAGTGCTGCCTCAATTCATAGAGTTTAAGGCATGACACAAAATTATACCTGGCAATAAAATATTGCAGGTGGACTAGGGATAACTGATCTAATATAAAGGGCTGTCCACAATATGTGTCATGTGCCGTGCGACTTAAAAATAAAAAAAGGGTCTTTTGACATTTACACAACTGCATCACCCATGACCAATAACTAGCACCATTTGCTGGTAAGTGTAATGGCCATGGGTAATGCAGCTGTGTAGATGTCAAAGAACATTTTTTCATTTTATCAGACACTTTACATGGCATACGCATTGTGGACAGCCTCAAAATAAAACAAGTCTCTCGATAAGTATCATACAAGTTATTTAAATGTTAGTCCAAAAGTCATGGTGGACTCTAATACCGGAATTTATAGTTACATCTTGAGATCTTGATTTTGAACAGTCTTGAGATCAAGTTTGAGTTATTTTACAGACAACTTAAGTCATTCTCAAGTTAGTTTAATGCTCTGGTTCTAAACTTCATTTCAAACTAAGATGTCAAGATCCAACTACACTGAATAACATTCAGTGCGGTCGCTATACCATAGGTGGTACAGTGCCTACTCTACATGTCCGGCGCGTCAGCTATACCAGTCGGAACAACAGCTGTCCCCTGCCGTATACGCACTATACCGCACCCGTATGCCTACTGTACCGGAACCTACGGTGTATACATTGAGCCGCACGATAGGTATAACGACTGTGCTGCTGTGCAACTCACGTAGCCCGATTCATTATACATGTTATACTGCATGGAGGGACAATAGATACACTTTAGTTCGGTACAGTGTGTATACGTGCGGGGACAGCCGTTATACCGAATATTTTTCAGTGTATAAATTACGGCCTCGCATATACGCTACGATTTATCCGTGTCTTATTCTTCTTATAATAGTCATACTTTGGAACACGATAAATTAAGTAATGTATATGATCACTACAGACTTTCAAAATGATCTATGATATAATGAAAATTGCAACACAAAAATTAATCTTTACTAATTTTTTTAGCATTTATTAATGTATTGTACAAAGTATTCTTAAGTGTCATAATTATGGAAGATACTGGTTTCATTCTAGTTCCTCAAAACGAAATTCTATGAATATATATACATATATATATACTAGTAAGGCTTCGCCCCCTACGCGCTCCGCGCGCCAACCCTCAAATTTCTAAATTTATACTCTCATGTCTGAGAAATAAATAAAAAAGTTTATTTTTTAATACACATGTATGCGTACAAACATAGACAACCGAAGTGATCTCATAAAAATTCGCTAAAAATTTGAACAAATATAGTCGAATACATAAAATTAGTTTACTAATTTATCAAATAATTGTTTATAATTTAATACTAATGATGACATTAGTTGGTATTTAAGGTTAATTTTGATGAATCTGTATATGAATACAATATTAAAGCAATCATTATTATTACAGTAATAGTTATGAGCCTTTGTTTGTTATCTTTGGTCATTTTAAAATTGATGAGCGATATAAGTTTATAATAATATATCATTTTGAAATTTTTTATAAATATTTGTAAATGTAAATTGTTTATTTCATTTTTTATTTATGTCATGTATAGATTTTTATAAACTTCTACATTTACTTTCTGTGTTTCAAAACTATTCAAAATACTTATGCTCTTATATCAGTACTAACATTATTTTCAATTGAGTAACTTTTGTACTTGATTATACATACTACAACTTGTTGTAATTTCTTTTTACATTTACGTATGATCATAATTTATAACGCATAATATATTTCTGAACTTTCAATCTTTACTGTCGTGCCTTATGGACCTACATAAATATCTTGTATTTTCATATGAATCTGCTCCTCCTAGCATATCTCTCCATTATCTTTTAAACTTACATTTCTGAATGATATTATTATTATTCCATCATTTTTTTTTTCCTCTTAACATAGCCATGTAAGCTTTGTAAATTTTTTTTTTTTTTTCTGATCCTATAGTTGATCACTTAAAAACTTCTAAACTCACCTATATCTTTTTATTTTTGCTTCATTTTTCTCTCTGCTTTTTTATTTTTTTTAAATTTACCAGATGATAGAAATGTCAGTTACCATATAGTTTTTTTTCTATTTTCTAATTGACAAAAGTTTCCTTTCCTTTGTAAAATTATATTTAATTTTGTCGAGTTAATTTTTTTTCGTGGTTTTTTTTATATATCATATCGTTTTCCAATCCTCCACTATTTCATGCATAACTTTATCTTTTCTGCCTATCTTGTATTATTTGTATTTATTAAGTTCGTTAATTCTTCGATTAGTCATTATAACGGCCACCTGCTCTTGTACATTTTTGTTATGTGCTAAAAGTAAATATATTCCCTTTTTTGTATGCCTATTTCTAAGCTAACCCTTTCCGCCTCCATTTGTCATATATATCCTAGTACGTTTGCATCTAAACCAAACATGATACTTGTTAATCTGAATCTTTTTTTCCCCTTTTTCTTTTCTTTCTTATTCCAAAATCCATCCCTTCCTTGCCCGCCTCCAGCTTCCGTATATGAGAGCGTCTAGCGAGATCAGGCCACCTCGCGTGTGAGGCGCATTTATATCTCGAGCCCACTGTGTTAAACTCCCTCGTACGGATTTGGAAAAATCTAAAAAAACGATAAAACATTAAAAATCGATAGATTTTGACCTGCTTCTCGTGATGGTGATATTATTTTTTGCTCAAAAACCTTTCTTTGTGTTGAAATATGTCTTCTAATTTCTTGTCGTTTTTGTCAAATTCACCACAGTTTTGAAAATTAAAATTAACACAAATGAAAAGAGCATTACTAATAGAGTGGGAGAGCAAGAAATGCGTAAATGCCAAGCAAATAAAGACGTTGACTTGGGTCAGCCACGCTTGACAGACAACTATATAGTCATAGTACAAACTGTAGACTCACTGATAACTACTTGACATTCATCAAGACATAGTTCACGTTATGTATAAGTAGAAGCCATAAACTTTACTTGATTCGCTGGATAGTTCGCGAACAATGGAATTTGCAGCTTAAAAAACATTTAAGTTCCAATTTGTTTAAAAATTTCTTTAAGGATCGTATATTACTGTATTTGATTTTACATACTAACATGATCGTATTTTTTATTATTTTTTTATTTAATAATTGATATAGACATTGATAAAGTCATTTACATATTTTATATATTTTTTGGACATAGTGTAAATTATAAAGTTTTTTAGATATTTTAATCTTAACTGGTATCAAATAGAAAATTATGTGTAACTATAAAGGAAAAGCAAGATAATAATAAACTATGCAAACAGAAACTTTTCGGCTGATCTGTCCGATTGTTGTAATAATGTATGATTATATTATGTACGTTATCCCGAAGCACAATAGACTACTGCTTGCGTTCTGAATTACTAAAAAAAAATATTGATTAATAAATAGTTTCAGCGGGCAATTCTATTCGGTTGTTTAGTCTTAGGTGCTTGGTTTTTACTTTAGTTGGAATCCGTGTTTTGCTGAATTTTACGGGTCCATCAATATGTGTTTACTCAGCGGTATAACAGACGTTAACGTATTTTATTTTCTGCCTCAGAAGAGCCATCCTAGTTAATATTGACGTAGTAGAAGAACATTAAAAGAAGAAACATTTTTTCTCTTTCTCAAATATAGAGATCAGCTGTCATAAAATGAGATTATTTTTCTATGTTGTCAGAAGCATTTGCTAGTTAGCCAACCTTGTCTATTTACATTATACTTAAAAGTTTAATACACCTTAATAGTGAGTATAATACACATAATTACATTGCTAATGATATTTTGTATGAAAAATACATTGTATGCGATTAGGAGATCTTAGCTTATAACTGTTAAGGTAGAATTTGCTATATTTCAGCACTATTTTGGTTTGCAAACGCCATTTTTTTTTTTTTTTTTTTTTTTTTTTTTTTTTTTTGTTTGTCTTCTTTTTTTCTTTTTGTATTTTTTTCGTTGTTTTTTTTTTTCTGCCTCATTCCTGTAAGAATTGTTATCGTAGCATTTTATTTATTTCGAAATCGAATAAAATATTTTGTTTGTACTCTTAATTAGTGAATACATGATGTATCAATAAACATTATGAGCGTGCAAGTGTATTTGGTTATTAGGTTGTAGGTACTTAAGTTGAACCATATTTTTATTTCCAATAACCCAAGTGATACAAACAATAAATATTTTTGACTTTAAACATTTGTTTTCCCTTAGAATATTATGATAAAGTATATGGGTTTATTTAGTTGAAGGAGCTAGAGATTTATATCTATGCTTTTCTTTGAAATTATTTTGAATTAGTGGATAAATTATTTATTAATGAACATTGTAATCGCGTGTTTTTATTTGGTAATGTGGTTTAATGTGCATGGGTATTGATTCATCTAAATTTAGTATTAAACTTAAGTGTACGGATTTCGGGTAAGTATCTATTCCATCAGCTGTATCACTGACAGTCACTTTTTCTATTTCCTGTCTTAGTACAGAAATATTGGTTATTTTTAACGTAGTAGAACACTGTATTAAGGCACGTGTTTTCTTTTTGACAAATTTGGAACTTAATTGCCCTGAAATATGTTTGGTTTTTTTCCCTGTCAAAAGCAAGTGCTATCCAGCAGACCTTGTCTATTTACATCATGACTAAAAGTATAATACACCTGAATAGTAAGTATAGTACACGAAAATATATTACTAATCATATTTTGTAGGAAAAAGAAACATTTTTCTGATTGGAATATCTTAACTTATCACTGATTGGATATAGTTTGCTAGGCTACATCACAATTATGGTTTGCCTATAATTAACATAATGGTAATCTTGAAACATGTTCAATGGAGAATTAATTCATATGCATGAACTTATAATTAAGTTGTGTGTGTGTGTGTATTTTAGAATAGATTATGAGACTATTGGGGGGGAGCTGAGGAGGAGACGAGGGGGAGGTGGATGGGAAGCTATGGGGAGCCAAGGGGGAGCTAAGAGCGAGCGGAAGGAGCGGGGGGGAGCTAGCCCGAAAAAAATTGGGTTAAGTATCACGTAAAAATGAACAAATAACTACGTCATTTAAGGGGGCTCTGTGTTGTGTTGAGGGGGAGCTGCAGCGGAGCGGAGGGGAGCGAAGGAAGGGAGGCTGGGACATACTTTTGTTCATGCAACAATAAATTGTAAATTTGTATGAAACAATCTTACTGTTATATTTGGTATGTCATTTGGTAAAATGTTTTTAGGAAAGTCTTTTAATACATTCGTCATTTCTTTCTAATTGGGATTGCATGTAAGAGTTATGAATAAATCTGGCCCACCACATTTTCTCATAATTGCCATTGCATCTTGATAATGCTGTTGCATGTATCATGGTCCGGCTGTATACGTTAAAGGTAAAATAAAAGGGTTCTTAATTTTATGCTTTTGTTTAAAATTTTGTGTGATATTTGATGAACTATTGATAATATGATCTAATAAACATTGATAACATTTAATACGTAAATTTATTTGACTATCTCTCAAAAAGCTCATCCGATTACTTTCAATCATAGTATAAGCATGTAAAAAAAATTGTTGTGTTAATCTTCCTAATTTCAATAAGGAATGTTTAAATAAAAATAAGAAAATTGAAAAAAGAATTTTCCAACAAACTGTAGTGATTGTACATCTTTAAAAAAATGGTTATCCAGAATATAGAAAAAGAAGTAATATTTCGGATCTAAATATATGTATAATAAAGATTAGTAATGAACAAATTGTAGTTGATTATTCAATGGTTGTACCGTGCAATAAATTTTTATTGAATTAATATAATTGTCGTATAAATGTTAAGTACTGTGCATCAATACAAAGTATAAAATACATGTATAATTATATTTATAAAGGAAACGTTAGAGCGTTTTGTAAAATACAAAAAGAATCAAACGCTAAAAATGAAGTGTACGATGAAATTAAACAGTATATTGATGCACGTTATTTAGGTCTAATAGAAGCAGCATGGTGCTTACAAGAATATCCTATTTGCGGTAGGAGCCATAGCGTAGTTAATTTGCCTATTCATCTTGAAAATGAACAAAAAATTGTATTTAAAGAAAAAATAATTTCTGAATCTGTAGATAATTATAAAACACAACTAAGAAAATGGTTTAAATTAAATAAAATAGATGATTTTGCTTAAAATTTAAAGTTCGTAAACATTTCTAAATATTATATTTTCAATAAAGCAAGGAAACAATGGGAACAACGACGAAGTTTACGAAACATAATGCAATCGGCAGATAAAACGTTATTTCTCCGAAACACCAAGAAAGATTTTTTTTTAAATTAGTAATAAATAAAAAAACGGTTGTACTTCATTTAAAGATTTAAAAACATACGAAGGAAAATCATACAGCAGTTTTAAAGAAACAGCGATAAGTATGGGTCTTATTGAACATGATTCAGAAATTTTAAACATTTTTGAAGAAGCCAGTGGTATTATGCTACCGAATCAATCAAGAAAATTTTTTGCATTGTTTTCACTTGCAGAAAATATTTAAGGTGATGATATATGGAGATAATATGAAATAAAATTTACTGAAGATTTCGTTGAAAATAAAATAAATCAAGCCCTTTTACACATATACAGTATTTTTGAATCAGAAAATAATTCTTGTAAAAACTTGAATCTACCTATTCCAGAAAATTTTTTTTTTTTTATGTGGAAAACGATTGTAAAGAAATTAAATACAGTAAATAAATGTTTATTGATCTGTACCCTATATTGAATGAAGCCTGAAACTATATTTTTAGATGTATATGTAATGGAAGTAAAAAGATTCGTTTTATTAATTGTCCAGGATGATCTGGAAAAATATTTTTGTACAAAACTATAATATATATTATTTTATTGAAAAAAAAAAAAAAAAATTGTATCAATGGTGAGGACAGGTATTGCGTCAATTCTGCTTCCAAAAGATATGTCAAGTCATATAACATTTGAATGACTGTTGGATTAAGATAATAATGAAAGTTAATTTTTTGCCATTCGATTTGGTTAGAAAAAAATTAAGAGGAGATGATGTAATTGTATGGGACGAAGCGTCAATGATACCGAAGAAAGCATGCGAAATTGTTGACAAAACTTTGATAGATTTATGTAACAATGACAAACCTTCTGGAGGAAAATTAATATATCAGAAGGAGATTTCCGTCAAATTTTATCAGTTATCAAAAATAGTAATATAGGCATAATAATCAAAGAAACAATGAAATCATCATATTTATGGAGATTATTCAAAATTTTTCATTTAAATACGAATATTCAATCAATTGATGAAAATTTCTCCAACACGTTGTTAAATATTGGAAACGGAATAATCAAATAATTTAATATTCCAGACAATTGGATAACAACAGACGTTTGCTCGAAAACATTTAGAAAAAATTTAAATTTGAATATGAATAGTGCTATATTAACTAATAATAATGAACACACCATTTTTTTTAATTATAAAATTTTTCAATCATATAGTCGAAAACAAAGTAACGTATTACAGTATTGATAAAGCAACATACAAAGAAGTTGATAAGTCTGATGATGATATTTATATTAATTTTCCCATAGAAGTGTTAAATAACATTCGAGGAGGTCCTCCACCGCATGAACTGAACTTAAAGAAGCAATCGTTATGTCAATAAGAAAAGTTTAATAATAATGATGGACTTTGTAATATGAAGCGATTAAAAATAAGCCAATTATTTAAATTTAACATTGAAGTTGAAATTATTACAGGTAAAAAAAATGGAAATAAAGTTTTATTACCTAGAATAACATTATCTTCTGGAAACAATACTTCTTTACATTTCGATTTATACAGATATTAATTCGTATAGTATTAGCATTTGGAATGACTATAAATAAATCTCAGGGTCAGAGTTTTGTTAATATAGGTCTTTACTTGAATAAGCCGTTATTTTCTCATGGACAATTATATGTAGCATTGTCCAGATGCAAAAATCCAAATAATATATTTATACAATTGCAATATTTAATTTCGAATTAATTATTAATCTTTATAATATAATTCGCCTCAAATTTCTTTCAATTTAAATTAGGATTAAAAAGTAGAGTAGGCCTACTCATCTTGGTGTCATTAAAGTGGTATAAAAAAGCTATGAAGTAACTTTTGTCGTACAATAACTTAAGTTACTTAAAGCTATCATAATGCTTATGCTACCAAGACAAATGGGGAAACCACTATAAGAAAAGGGCTCCTGAGTGATTACCACAAAGTGGAGTGGAATAATTATTTAAATGATAATTGCCTAAATTTTTAATCTTCTATATTGTTTTAAATTGTATGATCATTGTATAAAGATTCATCAAAATAAAATTATTCAACTGCTTGACTACATAATAATAAATGATTAATTTTTGTGTTTAAGACAAGGGATTCTAGTTTTAATGTATGAAATTCGTAAGCTCTTAAGCGGGACTGGTAAAAACCTGATAATTTTCAAAGTTATTTAGGTGGGTCTGGTGGAAACCTGAAAACTTTATAAGTTCTAAAGGGTGGTGAGGGGTGTGAAGGGGGCGGATGGGGGCGCTGGAAAATTATAAAAATAATTTTCATCACTCTAACCTAAAAATCGCACCTTCGCCGCTTCTTTTCAGCTCTCGTGATGAAAAATATAATACCGACCTAGTACTAGGGACGTTTTCTTGCCTTCCTCGATGTTTTCCCTCGCTTCGCTCGGGCAAACAACTTCGAG
>JAPYYV010002799.1:0-20438 GCA_030522625.1 Copidosoma aretas
GTGCGGGGGCGCGCGGGGGGGGGGGGGGGGGCGGGCAAGTCGCGGCGGCGCGCGGGCCTTTGTCCCCGGCTGACGAACGATTGTTCGGGCCGAGAGATCCTTCCTTTGAGCCGGGGCTAATTGCTTGTTGCGCCGTGCCGTGGGTTTTTCGGACGTTGAGCGTTTTGCCGGGGGCCGCGTCAAAGTGGAACAGGCGTGCCGATCCGATCGACGGGGATGGACGATCGGGCCGCGTGATGTTTTCATAGGCGGCAGCTCACCGCCTGATCCGCGCTGGTCGTTGCGAGTAAATGAATCAGTGGCATGGTGTGTCTCTGGGGAGAACGGAGCGCGGTGTTTTCAGTAGTACGAGTCGACGTTTCGCGCGGCTGGTCGGTTCGGCTGTTGAATATGATCGAGCGGTAAGTAGTTGGCGTAAACTCGTTACAGTTGCGTGGCTGACAAAGGCAATTGCACGTGAAATCGTATTAAATTTGCAAGGGGTCGCGATAATTTTCAAAAGTGTTTTACCTTACCGATAAAGTTCGGGGGGTGGAAGAGAAAAAAAAAAGAATCTCAGTGTATAGCCGCTTTTCTAGGCACGCTTAAGAAAGTTTTTCCCGGGAAAACTCGAGTAATCCTTCTTACTTTGGATGCAAGTAGCAAACTAAAAACGCCTTATTTCTTTGGGGCGTGATAAAACCTCTAAGAGAGTCAGGCGGAAAATTTGTCGGGGGTATCCGAGCGCCCGGCTGATGTGCACCTTTTTTTTATTTTCCTCGTAAGCTCTGTGCCGCAATACTTTCTTTGGGATTTTTTAAAGTTCGTTATGAATGATTTTGACGTATACGGCTTCGGATGTTGCATTTGTTTAAATTAAAAGGATTTTTAATTTAATTTAGTTGTTACTTTCGGCCCGTTATGGATTAAAAATTTTTCCTAATTGACAATGACAGAGCACTTATTCAGATGGATTTCAACGAGATCGAATATAAATTACGTTTAATCATCAACATTTAATCAAATTATTCAATGAGCCAAATATGGAAAGAGTAATTTTGTGTAACATTTCGACACCCGAATTTCACCAAATGACCCGCGGGTTCATTTCGATATCAATGCACTCCGGTTCGCTTTCGAAAAATAACGCTCGTTCTCGGTCTCATTAAAATCGCAAGTATAGAATGGAAAAAAGAAAAACAAATAAAAAGCTGCAGCAGCAGCGCACAATCAGACAAAGAGCTTTTATTCCGATCCGACGAAAGCCTGCGACGAAAAACTGCAGCAGAAGCGTGTCAGCCCCGTGTCACAATGCGCGTATGCACACATATATATATGTACACAGGCGAGCGATACGAAAAGGGAGCCCTGCAATTAATCAGCTGGTCCCGCGTGGAAAGTATTTCTTCGAAATTCGACCGAACGAATAAAACGGACCGGGAGAAGTGGTACGTCGCATGATAATAAACAATCCGGGGGAGGGGGCAGCGTAGGTGTTTCGGGATTCGGAGTTGGAGTAACGGAGAGCTGTTGGAAAAGAAAAGTTGGAGAAAAAGAGAGGACGTAAATTTGGCAGAGAGTTCTAGCTTCGCGCCTGCATCTTTTTATAAGTACGAGCCACTCGACGTATATTAAGCTGCTGACTGTACGAGTGCCCCCCCCCCCTCACCGTAGCTGATCGATTATCGTTTTTTAGGGTCGCGATGTCTATTCCCGTTCTGGTGGAATTGATAATGAAGCACGCGTGGTTCGCCCGGCCTTTTTCACCCTTCGCCCCCTTTTTTTATTATACGTATCTACGTTTTACCCGTGTCGGACCAAACTCGGACTTATACTACTTGCACGTTCTTACTTGAGAGCTCTTCTTTCCTCTTTCTCCGGTCGAAAGTTTCACTGATCATTGAATTAAGTGCAACTTCAGGTTCGATAAAACTTTATCGTCGGAACTTTTCTGGCAGAAATATATTATATTTCGTGCCCACTTTTTTCCCCCGGAACAAGGAAATACTCGGAAAGTATCTTGTACCCGACACTATAGTTGGTTAAACACGAATCTTAATTCAGTATTGCCTTTTTTTTTTTATTTGTAGAACGTTTCTGATGTCTTGAAATGCTCTGTCGCTAACTAGGTTTACGTTATGTACGAAAACAGTAAAAGAAAAATGACTGGTGCGTTTGAAGAATTAGTAAAATTAAGGTGGTTCATCAGTGAAGTAAAAAATGGGATGTCACTTTAGAATGAAAATATGTACGATGAATTGTTTTTTTAAATTTGAAATAGTTAAAACTAAAGAAAAAATAGTGTTTTGTTTTCAACACAATTCTTTAACCTAGCATGCACAATTTTACTACTTAAAAGCTCTACTGAAAGATGTAGTGAAAACCGTAAGACATCGAACATCAATGAAATAATAAAGAAAAATAAAGTGAGGAGCAGGTCATCCTAAAAATTAGGTTGATCAATCTTATGAATTTATAATAGACCTTTTTACTGCACATTTAAAGAGTGCTAATATACATTGTTAATAATAAATTGCATCGACCAGTACAGTCGCACACAGATGAACCACCTTAATCAATAAAATCAATAAATTGATTGGCAATTGGCTTGAAAACAGAGATGGACAAATAAAGTATGTATAAATGCATTTGTGTCTACACACACATTTTCGTAAATTTATTTTCATGTGTTTATTTTATCAGAACATCCTTACAGCTGTTTATGTATATTGTATCTACGTTCTTCGAACAAATAGGACACAGCTAATACTGTACAATAGTCTGATGAAAGAAACAGATACAAAAATCATACAAAACCTTGACAGTTTTATTCGTCACCTTTTTTCGCATCATGGATTACAAATCAATCGATTATTCGAAAATAGATGAATAATTTGACAACTGGATTGGAAAAATAACGAGAACTTGCAGTAGAGTAGAAAATTTATTCACGGAAATAAAGGAGGACAAGTAAAGTCCATGATGGCGTTCAATGAAAAAGTATTTGTAAATGCATTTAGAATGTACAGAAAAATTATTTGTTCGTAACGTTTTGAATTTCCTGTTTAAAATTCATTCGCAAATACACTTGTGAAAAATAGTTACAAACACATGTAAACAATTGATAATGAGTTTACCCATCTCTGCTCAAAAGTGAAAAAAAAGGCCATGTCATGGCCGTTTTTTGGCTTACAATTCTTACAATACTCATAGTACTCGATCGATAACTAGAATGACACAAAAAAAAACGAACAAAAATATTCGACCGGACGAAAAGCCGTATATTAACGGCCAAGCCGGCCCGCTGCGATCACAAAGCAAATTTGCCCCGCGACGTGAATTTCCCGAGCACCGCGTTGCTGCTGGTGGTGGTGCTTGCTGCTGCGTCGACAACAAAATCGAATAATAATTCATAATCGATGAAGGAGCTGCCCCCCGCGCTAAGCCTTCCGTCGCTGACTCCGCCCGTGGATGTATACGTATAGGCGCGCCGCTATAGCTCGCCGTTATCATGTTTGTCGATTATAATATTTACATCGGCGGTGGCGGAGAAGCCCGACCTCCAGCTCTCGTCGCGTCGATCGTCCGGCCGATCGAAGGCCAAGAGTTTCGAGGCGCCGCGGCTACCTCGGGGGAAAAACAACCCTCGCCGCTCGGCCGTACAATGTACCACGATGAGTCGACGTTTTTCTAAGTCAATACTCTGAAATGGTAATTATCTTTTTACCACCATTTTCTTTGAATCGATGAACGAAACGACACGTTGCAACCCATCGGCCATGAGTTCCCCCGCATTATCGTTCGCTGAGTGTAATGGAACGGCGTGTACGTCAAAAATTTGTTTGAAAAAATCCGTCGTCCGGCACAAACTTTATTTCAAGAAAGTTGTGCATGTCGAAATTTGTTTTCAAAATATTACGAACAGCGCAACTCAGGTCCCTGCAAAAAGTCGCACCATTCAAAGATAGCACGACTCGTGGATCTCCCCCCAAGAGTAAGATAAGACGGCTCGAATCTCCCTCTCTCTCACGAAGATTAGCATAACTTACGAAAACTCTTAACGAAACTACTTCGGAACATGAGTTGTGCAACTCTTCGCAGGAGAGAAGGAGAGGGATGCAGCGAGCCGTCTTACTCTTCGGGCGGGATCTACGAGTCGTGCTAGTCTTAGCTAGAAGCCAGACCGTTTGTTTACCCTTTGTGATGTATTGGAAACAAATTTCGACCTACGACTTTGTGGAAAAAACAAAAAATGTTCGACGTACGACCATCCCCCGCACTCAACGAACGGCATGCACTCGGCTCCGACCGCGTAATACAGTCGTCCCGAGCACTGCGCGCTCGCAGCCACTCGGCTGAGCGTATGCCCGTGATCACGGAGCCGGACGACGACGGCTGTGTTCATCGAGCAATTGCAGCGAGTACGCGCGCTCCAGCGGGAGGTCGTTGGGGCATGCAGGGACGCCCGAGGAATCGATGGGGGGAGGGCCGGGTATTATGAGAACTCGCTAAACGGTCGCGGATGTAGCGTATGTGTGTACAGGCACAGTTCCTTCCTCGGGGCGCGGGGGATCGATGCGCGGGCGCGAATCATCGGTCGCCGGGGTGATTTTAGCCCGACTGCCTGCAGCCTCCTTCGGGTCCGTCCGCGCTCGACGAGCGCTCGGGGCGTCGGTGCCTCGCCCGGGCCGGCCCCCGCTCAGCCGATTTGCCGGCGATCGCGCGACGAGGGGGAATTATTCGCGGGGACAATGTCAGCTGTGCGCGAAAGATGAGGAAAGATAATGTGCCGTTCGAGCTGCTATGATTGCAAATAAGTAAGCAATCGTTTGGTCCATCGCGCGGTGTTGCAAACAACTCACTGTCGGTTCGTATATCGCTGTATTCGACGCGCGATAACATCGAATTGAAAACGTTCCTTGTCGCAAGGAGCTACACGCAGCACGACGAAACGTGAGACCGGAAAAAAATAAAAATTATTTCCACGGAAAATGCTTGAAACAACGTCGTCGGTGCAGGTACGCACGTAGTGTATAGAATATAGGTCACGCCGAGCCTCCAATTAATGCTAACCCGGATCGCACCGGTGCCCGCGGACACGTGTAAATCAGTGCATCGGCCGGGAGACACGACGAACGCTGTAAACACCAACGACGGCTATTAGCATACACATACATACACCACCTTCGAATCTCCGTGCACGGCTGACGAACGGGAAAGCGAGACGCCTCCGCTAAATTACCCATATACCGCGCGTATGTGGGACGATGCACTTGGCGAAACGATCAACCAACTCGTACACCGTAACTCGCGACACAAACCACCGCGACGCTATTATAAACGCGGGTATTTATACGAGGCGATCAAAAGCTCCCGGTCGTCGAGTTTGACCGGCTTGATCCGCGGCCCGGGGCGCACGAAGCAACCATGACTGCGGATGACTCCGGGCCGCGATAAATGCGGGCTTTCAACATAATAATAATAATGCGCCGAGCGACATCAGTTCCAAAATAGTCGATCCCGACGTACGTGGGGAGGGGGTATCTTCGATTGGGCACGTGGCGACCGAGTTCGGGGACGACTCGAAAATCCTCGGGTGGGGGAATCGCGCTCAATCGAGTCGGCGGATTTAATGCACTTTGCGCGTCGTCTATGTAACTTCAACGCTCGCATACCATCGTCGCTCGCGCGTGTGTGCGCGTATCGCAGCAGGAGTTGGGAACGACCGCGAAGTGGGCCGCGCGGAGCGTACGCGTGGCTGTGTGCGATGTGCCATCAGCAGTTGCAGATATGCGTCGATTTCCGCGACCCCCGGGCGAGAGAGAGAGAGAGAGACTCTGCTCCGATAAGAGCGGCTCGGGTCTGGCTTTTCCCGGTAATTAATGGCTTTTCGTTACTTGAATAAATCATCGGGACGCGCTGCTGCTGCTGCTGCTCCGGCATCCGTCGAAGGGAACACTGTGTGTGTGTATATTCTCTGGAAACCCCAATGTTTCAAAGTTGTTAGTTTGTACAAGTGTTCTATAGGGTGGAAAAGCGAGAGTATATTGTACTTTTTGATAATTGGTGAAAATATATCTATGTCCTTTGAAGATTCGTTATCCTTTTGTCGAGTGTGACCGAAATACTCGATGTTCTAATTCAAGGTAGTGATGATGAGAAATAATGTTCAATGCTTTGCAACCTTCTGAAAATGGTTTTTGGATCTTCCGTGTATCGAAAAATCTCATTGTCCGATCCCATTAACTTTTATCGCGTCTGCACTCAGTGTGCAAAACATCTAGACACATCGGTAAGAGGATCAGTCAACTCATCGGTACAATGTACAAATAGCTGTACTTAGTTTTGGGTTGAAGAAGCAGCTGACTCGAAGGAAGCTATGTTTCCTGCCTCGGGCGTTTTTGAACTTCTGGTGCGCTCTCGGTGGCAAAACTAACATTTTCCCCCGATATGTGCATCCGGCCAGGACGATCACAACGGTCCCTCGGGCGTTGTTTCGCAAGCGCCGTCGGGGCCAGTGATCGCCCTGGAGAGATGCAGATTAGTGATGGAAACTACTATTTCTTTAGTCGCAGTGCTGTTATTTTTATTTACGAGCCAAGAAAATTTGTCGGCCATAAGGACTATTTAACCATCAAATCACTCTCAGTGCGTATGATTATTTGATGATTGCTGAATTAATTCGTGAGAATCTCAAGAAAAACTACGATGCTGCTGTAAGATAGCACCACTATTTCATACGTCTTTGGAATTTTTTTTCTTTTTCTTTTTACTCTGATGAGCATAATGTAAAATACAAAGAGTCTTTGTGCCCTTCAAATTTAATTTCACTCGTAAATTAAATGGCGGTCCTGTCTCTGTGAGATTTGAGAAGAGAAACCTTTTGAGTTAGCTAGAGCTGTCTCTTTTTTTTACTCCAATTTTGAGTTGGCTGTTTCCTTTACCGACTCGTTGATCTGATTCTAACACCGTGTGCAAATAGATTTGCGTACTGATGCACAAATAACACTTAAAGTTGACATTATTGCACACTGATTCTTCATTCGTGTACATGTTATACTACTTGTATTATTATTCGATATTGAACATCACAAAATTTTATGATACCGTTTGAAAAGAAAATCGATATTTCGTCATACTCGACTTATAATTTTCGTGAAACACAAGTTTATAATCTGCGAAAAATGTATTTGTTTCCCTGGGCTCTGAAATTTTGTATTCAAATTTGTTATTCCTGAATTCGACTCGCTGAGCGAATATTACAAAAAAAATGATCCACGCTTCAAAGGATCCTCGTAAAATTTAGCGAATTCCAAACCCTGCCAGTCGAATTAAAAAAAACATGGAATTTCCGACCTCGTGCCGAACTAGCGAGTTGATAAATTAGATTACCATAAATGTGCCCCAGCGGCAGTACCATCGACCTTCGATTCGCCGTCGAACGTTCCATATTTATTGGGGTTTTCGCGAAACAGCGTTTTTCCCTGCGTACAGGGTTCGGTGGGGCAAAAATTGTGAGGGGTGTACGAAATGCAGAGACGAAAAATCGTATGTTGGCCGAACCTGCGCTGCGCGTGTACACTCCGAACTGCAAAATGAAACATCTCGAGTGCGTATACGAGCTTTTTTCCGGTACGCACGCGCAACACCGTAAAGATTCATAAAATACGCCCGAGAGAGGAAAAATCGAGCCCCGCGCTGGCGCGGCTCGAACGTTTTAATTAAATATCCCGCGGAGCAACTCGATTTCACGTTCCAATGAACATTCTGAACGGGGAGCGCGCGCTTACGAGGAAGCGTCCGGGGCCGGTGCTGTGTTTTCGCTCGGAAAAAGTGTTCTGATTTCCCTCGGACGCGCGTACGGAGCATGGATGAAAATTAAAGCGACGACGACCGGCTGATGGAGTATCGGCAGTGAAAATTGCTGAAACGGACACTAGAAGTTGTGCGAATCAAATTGGTGGTTGAAAAATCGAGGTAAACAAACAACCGACGGACGTACGAGCGGGTTGAATACGAAGAGCAGCCCCGACCGCGCAATGAAAAGCGACCAATCGATTTTTTGGTGAAAATGAGGCGACCACAATTAGGGAAAAGCTCGAAATGTATTTCCGTGTCTGCACACCGGACGCGCTGACCGATGGCAGGTTGTGTCCCAGGGGGTGGCCGAAATGTTTATCGCTACTTAAAAATTATTCGGATGCCGGCTGGAGCGAAATACGTGCTCACGACGCGCGAGATTGAAAGCTGCCCGGGCGGAAAGCTCGCGCGCTCAGGGTGTTTTCATTTTTTTTTTTCTTTTTTCTTTTTTAGAGCTCACCTCTGTCGAATGCGACCGCTTGTTATAATTGACGAGTTCGCGCGCGGTTTTTTCTCACTGACGGCTCTGATTGACAGTGAGATCGGCTATTTTTGAGGCGGGGGTTTCGAAAATTCGGGGATCGTCGCTCGCCGCGAAAGTGGATTTCGGAGAATACGAGTTGTAAGCGTCACCCGTATCTACACCGGCACGTCGAGAATTTTTTTCATTTCATCCACGAGTGCAACACATTGGATTTTTTTTTGTTTCCTTTTATTTTATTCATCGAATTTTTCATACTTGTCGTTGTGTGTAGTTGGACATTTATCAAAAATGTTTTTATTAAATTTCAGTTGATATTTGAAATATGATATTGTAGAACGTCAAAGCCAATCCAATTTAACCGAATAAAAGTTTATTTTTCATACGAGCAAGTAATTTGTTCATAAAATGAGTAATAAAACTTTGGAAAAAAAAATTTGGAGGGAGTTTTCATTTCGCGCGAGCACAGTTAAAATTTTGGCAACAGGTTGTCAGTGGAATCCTTTCCAAAAGTTTCGAGAGAAAATGTGCTACATGTTCAAATAATTGATCGTAAAAACTTGAAATGGGACCAAAAGTTTCAACAATAAGTTATCTTTTCGCACCAGGGAACCTCTAAACTTCGAAATATATCTCGCGCAAACTTAATTGTTCTTGGCTAGTTATTGCGAAGTAATTTTTTCGTTTTTTTATTTAATATTCAGCTACATCATATGTACATTAGTATGTACTCGAAGTAATTAGAATGAAAAATTCAAACATTCAATCGATTCGCGACAAAAAATTTCCTTCAGCTTTAAAACCTTATCATATATGTTGTACGATCGAATATTTTTTGTACTTTTTTATTAAACTTTGCGAGGGTAGGTCGTCATATTTTATAATACTTAACATACATAAAGATTGATGAATATTTTTCTCTAAGAAACGTGTTTAAAAGATACGTGAACATCAAACGCAAGTAAGGGTTGCTTGAATAAAAAACTTGTCCCAAAATTTTTCTTCACACGGCAAATAAACTTGTTAGGAACTTCAAATGTATTTTTAATAAAATTAGGAGGACAATGCGACGATCGAAGCAATCGACCCTGGCAAAAAAAAATATTATGGACAAAGATAACGCTTACGCGGTGGATTTATCAGAAAAGGGGCGAAAAAGGAGTCGATGCCAATTTCGTCTGTATATCAGTGCTCACATCCATCTCCTCGAACAATTTACTGTCATCCTCTCAAGATCATCCCCATCACAGAGCAAACACTTTTTTTGTGATCCTTAGGAGACAATTTTTTTTTTCCTCCTAGAAATCGATCACTCGAGCGCCATCCTGGCCGAGACATTATTATTATTACATGATGACTTTTTTATGGGTTTCAGACCAGTAACGCCGGCTATCGAAGAGAAAAGGTATATTTTCTAAAACGACTCTCCTATAGCTCCTACTGTTGTTTAGCAGCAGCTCAAGCTCTCACGCACATGTATAGATGATATTGTACAATAATATGCACGACTTTTCTTGTTATATTTTCACATCCACGCTCGCTGGATTCGGCAATACATTATCCATCACGAAGCGCTCGCGCAGTTTTTATCGCAGCTTGTCCGAGCACCTCGACCACCCCTCACATCTGCTCTCTCACTATTTTTTGCTCGAAGCCATCTGCCTATTTGCTCGAAGACACGTTTGCCCGATAAAATGACTTTTAGAAGTTAGCCGGAGAGTTTTGAACGCTCGCTGCTCGAGAAAAGCTCGGTACAGCCATAAATTCAATAGAAGCACGTGCTTTTCTCCCGGAATGAGCGTCGAGTTTGGGAATGGCACAGTTATAATTAAGGTTCGACCATCACCACTTTTCGACTACACATACATATATATTCACGCAGTTTTTTCAGCGAATAGCAGTTAGTTGAAATAATTATTTGCTTTCCACCGAGTTGACGTGATATCTTGCGACCGACGGCGAACAAAGTGCCGCTGGAGTACGAATAATACACGGCTAGCTTCGGCCGTAATTTTTAAGGGTTGTCGGAAACTCGAGGCTGGCCCTGGAATTCGATGTATTTCAGCGGGGAGTTGTTGCGTCGATCCTTATGCAACTTCACGAAACTCGGGGGAAAATCATCACTCGCGCGTGCACGCACGCGCACGTAACCGGAACGAAGAACGTTTTACAATTTTCGCGATGGCCACGCTGTCGATCCAAGTGTGTCGAGGTAGTTTCTATTGTATCGCCAGATCTATCGAATCAAATCGCGTGAACGCAAAAATGATATGTCGAATCGATTCCGTCAACATCATGTCGACTTCATCTTTCAAACTCTAATCAGTTTTAAGTACACGCCGTCTAAAGAAGGTACTGTGTTATCGAAACATCTGTCACTGCACACATCTACATTGATTAAAATAGTGAAGATCGCCATGATTAACAAGTGCTGTCTGATCATTAAGTCCTTGAAAAAACAAATCAATGTAGTAGAAAGACTGTAGAGCGCCAAACGTGTATGTTACAGATTTAACAGACTTGCTAGCGTACTCAATCTGTGACAGGATGTTTTCAATCCTGCAGCCTTTTTGCATTCATGTTTTCCATTAAATCTAATACGGCTCAATAGAGTTGATGGAATCATCGATCACACATCAGTTGGACAGTTTATCGTACAATTATTGACACGGCCGTGATAAATTTTTCAAACGAATGAACATTGAAACAATACACTTGGATTTGCAGTCTTCTTTGAACATCAAGGCTATCACAATCGACATGGATGAAAATAATCCAACGTTCGTACAAGTTCCGATCATCCCGGCGTGCATGTGGATCTCAAAACACGACCATCACAAGGAGGCGCAGTAATTCAAGCGAGCATGAGCGCTTGGCTTGGAAAATCATGAGCTGTGTGCGCGCATGCCCCGCGTTGGCTCGGCAAAACTTAGCTGCTGATCGGCATAGAAAATTCAGCTTTGAGCTAAACGAAAACGAAACGAAAACAAAAAAAAACAATCGTAGAAACCGTCCCCCGAAAAACGAGCAATCGAGCACACCCAGACACATACAACCCGTGCCCGAGTTCTCGGATAACCTCTCACCGCACCGCGCGCCCCACCGGCGCCCGAGCACCCGGAATTCCCGTCCACCCCGGCGGCGGCTCCTCTTTTCGCGACCGGGGAATGTCGCTCGCGCGCGCGCGGGAATGTAATGCGGTGCCCCGACCGACGGGGCGATGAAAAACCGGCGGGGATAAAGTGCATTCCCCCCCCCCCCCCCCCCGCCCCGGAAACGGCGCGCGCTTTCGCGAGAAATTACATCATCAAAGCGGCGGCGAGCGCTACGCTGTATTTACGGCGCCGCTCGCATTTCGGAATCGGCCCGCTCGGGGGATCCGAAGCGGTGCCATCGAATCGCGGCACGAATGGCGAGCGCATCGCGACGGCGGGCATACTTTTCGCCGGACTCTTTGACGGCCGGCGACCGGGAAAATAGCGCGTCGAAGCGTCGCTCCCGGCTCGAGCCGCGTGTACGGACGCTGCGCTCGACCGCGCATCGATCGCGTCGGCCCTTCCGTGAAATGGCTCCCTCGAGATCGGCCGTGCGAGAGTCACAATGACCCGTGATGCATGCGGGAGGGGGGCGCGCGGCCTTTAAAAGCCCCCCGGGCCAGAGTGACTCGTAATTTAATCGAACGGTCTCGCTTACCGGGGCAATTCTGTTTAACTTTATCGTCCGACCAAGCGGGAGCACTCTGCGCGCAATTTCGAGCATTACGTCGCGACGTCTCGCGGGAAAACTGCAAGCAACAACGGAGCGACGCGGCTTTTGCCGGGGTTTTTTTCCCTCAAATACTTCGAAACGAGTAGTACGAACCAAGTATGGTCGGACACGGCTTTCGCAGAGAGTTCAAGTTTTGCGAGGACTCGACGAACGTGCGGCTACGATTCGATCATAAAAAGGTCCTTCGACAGTCCGAAGAACACCACTGGTTGACGGCTAGGTCGCAAGCCAGCCCGCATAAATACGAGCGCGACGCGCCCGCGACTCGAACGGTCCCTCGCACACGCTCGCACCTCCGCCCGTACAGCTACCCCGTGCCGTGAATGGCTCGAGTAGCCTCGACAGCGCGGGCTCCCCATCAGAGCACTCGAACGGCTTGGCTGATTTTATTATACGGCGCGGGGGGGGGGGGATGATAAATTAACTTCAAAGTGCCCCCCTCCCCGCACTATCGTGATGCAGTTGACTCGGACACGCGCGGGAAAGATTTTTCTCTGCGCTACGAATTGCTCCAGTTACGAAGGGAGGCGCGCGCGCACTTTGAATTTTCCACGGATTTTTGATTGCGAGCCAAGCTACGTGTTCGGAAAGACCGAGCGCCGATAATTCCATCGCGCGGCCCTGATCGGGGATGCCGGGCACGCTCCCGGGGAAGTAGTTAAATTCGCCGGGGGGGCTGTGTTTCTCGTTACGGAAACTTTTAATTTATCCCGGTGCTCTGGTCGTTTTGATGCTGCAAATGCTGATTTTTTCTTTTCCACCTTTATTATTTTTGGTAATGTTTTTCGCGCGCTTGATTTTTCGCCGAGTGAAAATTGTTCGGGGTATGCGCCCGAACTAGAAAATAACAGTATCACTCTAGCTTGAGGCACTCACCTTTTATCGACTTGTTATAATGCTGATGAGCGAACTGGCTACGCGCGAAAGATTTGACGCTTGACTAGTTTTTACACCCTCAATTTTCTCTCTTTGCCTTCAATCATAATGTTGTAATCAAATCGTTAATATTGCAGAAACCACTCTCGTCCGAATGCCAGCGAAAACGAGTTAAGTATAGATTAAATAAAGTACATGCACTACTATTCGTAGATTCTGCATTTTTCTACTAGAAAGTCTCTCTATTGTCTGTCCGCAATGAAGCACCGATGTGTTAGCTGCAAATGCATGCGCGTCAACACGCCCGATATGTTTGTTGACTATGGAAATAATCTGGCATAATGCGTATACTTATTTTTTTCTACAATCAATCAAAGTTGCATTTTTTTATGAACACGTGAAAAGCAAGTGGGCGTGACAAGAATGCTGGTACCACTTTATTATAGATCTTCTCTCCACCACGATTATTCTATGTATGGCTATATCTGAATTCACAATGACTTGCGTTGATATTATCTATGGCATATGTGCACCGAATAAACATACAATGAACTTTATGCTTATTTATGGTAGGAATTGCATTTTGCTACAATCTTCATCAAAACTATCTTTTATTTTGAATAATATCTTTTTACACTTTTTGAATGACGTATGTTTTAATACTATTTTTTAATACTATTTTTTTACATTTCCAAAAATATTTATTGCTACGATGTGTGAATCTTGAAAATTAACCTGGGAATTAAAATTTGGCTGTACTTCCTATCTCGGGCATTCAAGCCCGTGTCAGTATGTATTTTCTGAATAGCCTTTCATACGAGGCAAAAAAATTAATATAGCTGGCAAACGTAACCTTAATATCCTGGCAACTTGCCCGGGATTCTAGAGTCAATTTGACACCAGAATTAAACTTATTTTTAGCCTCGGCATTTTTCATACCATTTATTCCGGCCATCGCGAGAATCCAACAAAGATTCCCTTGTCGTGCATAATTAATTATTTTCGCTTCAAAAATACCCTCGGGTTTTCGGCACTGCATCGTTCTTCAACATTTTTTTTACGATTCACGTTTTATAATATTTTAAGCCCTCACTACCAATGATTACTAATATCCTCGATTATTATTTTGCTCAAAGTTTTAATGAACAAACTTACAACTTAAATTGCATCTTCTGAAATTTGAATTTTAATTCGTGCACTCTATAGAACGTATCGCATTATCCGTTGTAATTGTGTGTACCAATCAGAACTTTATCAATTTTCACTGATACAAGAATTACTTCGCCAAATCATAATATTACAAACTTCTTGGGATTGCTTATTGTGCACGAATTAATATCTTTTGCCAAAACTCAAGCTCATCAACGTTCAATTAGGCGTTATGGCTCAACCAACAAGTTTAAAGAAGGGCAATTATAATTTTTTATCATTCTTAGTTGAAAATGTTTACCTCGAGAATATTAAAAATGGATGAAAACTAAAACGCGGAAATCCCGATACGGGACAGTTTTCCTGGTATGAGAGCAGGCAGTTTTCCACGTACCGCACAGCTGATAAGGTAGAGCTTGCAAGCTGTCGGTAAATTTCCAGCGGTGGTCGGAGATAAGAGGGAAATTCACCCGAGTCGAGCGAAGATAATATGAACGTGACGCTCAGAGGTCGTGTGCTGCAGCTGCGATCTGCTCAACGAAAGCGGATAAAAGTTATTGAGCACTGGGTAGCCGTTGGCTCCGAGCGCGCAGAGGTTCCTTGGGGATACATTTTCTGCTGCAAGAGATGGCGTCTTCGGAGCTGTCTCTCGGCTCTCTATCGACCGGTCGAAGATTATATATCTCGGTTGCCCAAGGTTCGACTGAGTATAATACTCAACTGAAGAGAAAAACGGATAATCAGCGTCGTATGTATACATCCCGCTCGCAGCTTAGAAAGAGACGGCAAATGATTGATTTGTTTGGCTTTCTATACGTTACTTTTACTACCATTGCTGTTGGTACTTTGTACTGATACTGATTAATTGTATCGATGTTACGATTACTCTCCTGTTACAGCCATTATTGACGTCACTGTTGTATTCGGTATGAGTTTCTGATGTATCTACTCCTCTGGATTTTAATTACTATTTTCTATTTAATTTCTGACATTTTTCATGATTTTTTGTTTACCTTTTTTAAAAGTTGTTTTCTGGATCATTAGTATTTTTAATTTCTTTTCATGATGTTTGTGCTTGCACTTAAAAAAATTTTATTTTCTCCACAGCTTACATCTAAAAAAAAATCGACTTAAATATTACAAAATTGCTTGCTTTAATGGCGTGCTTATTCTCTCTAATTATAAAAGATAAAGATTAAATCGCGTCAAAAAACCTTTTCACTACTTTCCATCTAAAGAAAAAAAAAACCTTAATTACCATGGATCAAAGCCTTTCTAGTCTTTCGAAAAGCATCTCTAGACTTTTAGAATATTAATTTTAATGATTAAAAATACTGTACGTTTGTGTACCATGAATACTCATGAGAGGTCTCTGTAGCTTCATTTAGTTTTATACAGATCTACTACTACAGTTTTTAAACGTATTTTTATGTTTTACCTTACCACCTGAAACCTGAACATCAAAAACTTGTAAATAATGAAATTTGGGTTGTTTTTAACTTTTTTTTCTGTTATTTCTTGACATTCCACCTTCTAATATCAGTTTCACGTGGCCAATATAACTCAATAAAGCTTTACCGAAGCAATGAAATTCTATGGTTATATGGAGCTACGGAGACCAACCAGGCGCTTGGGCTATAAAAGTTAACACTATCAATATTTTATGATGTTTTCAAAACAAATTTTTAAAAAAATAATAAAATTTTACAGTTTCACCAATTTAATATCTCTGGATGACATTTTCTTTCTGTTTTACAAACCAAAAAATAGTATACTTTTATCCGGACGCTGTTGTGGTGACAATGGTCTCCCTTGAAAAAAAAAAAAAAGAGTATTCTTGCATATAATCACCGGTCTATTTATCACCTTAACAATTATTTATAAATTTATTTTCTTGCATCAATATTACATAACAATTTTTATGTAAGCTTGCAAACCAAACAAATTAATGTAAGTATTACAAATCACGGAGTTGGTTAAGCATCCCATTTTTGTTGATAAATCGCTTAATTAATTTATAAACATTTATTTTATTCACTTAATATTGATCTCGTCTCATATTTCATGTATTTTAACTCCTATATTTTGTTCTCGTTACTATTTTATCATTTACTGAATCAATAGGTACTATATTTAGAAAAAAAAATTTTTTGAAGTGTATTTTATTCATGCATATATATGTTTTGATGTTTGAACTGCTTTAGTACATGTATTTGTATAAAAGTTTTGTGAAAAAGAGCTAAAATAATTTTTACATTGAAAGTATAACTCGAGTCTGTCACATATCGTACAAAAAAAAAAAGTTCATGCGCGAAATATCAGGGAAATAAAAAAAACATAAGATCAAATAATGAAAAAAGCAAAAGTGTCAAAATCGTGAAGTAAATAATTTATAATGAAAGAAAAAGCAAGGCTTGCGTTGGTTGGTTCAAAGAAAAAAAATTTCTTTCGTACTGTTGCACTCGACCCAGATATATGCAGCGTCACCGAGGTATTTAAAAGTGTATGTACTTACGTATGGACGCGATTCACTGCGTGTCAAAGCTAAGTCTCGTCTTGCAAGCATCGATCGTGCTGTAATACCTTTTTTTTTCTTTTTTACCAGAAAAGAGTATGAAGGATCTTTTACATTGAAATCTCGGCTGGCTTCACAACTTTAATATCGCTTTTATTACAGAATTTTGAATCTCTTATTTTCAAAGATCAATAAAATAATAATAAAACTGATGGTAAAAAGTTTTAAAATACCAATATTTTTACATTTGTAAGTGTACTGAAATATTTTCAAAAATATAAAGAGAGGTAGTCCGTTTCATTTTATTATTCAAGTTATTATTTGACGCCACTCTCCTGCTATAATTTTTCGCAACAGTGAATTAACGACATGCATGCAACGTCGATGAATCTCACAGATTAAATCCATACGAGCCAGTAAATTAATGCATCGGTTACAGCCACACGCGCATGCGAGACCCACTTGGAATATTTTTCTGAATAATTTTCGAATTTAATCTCCCAATTTGCTGTGCAATGGCTTTCTTGATATTTTAAATTTCGCGTGCATATTTTTCACCCCTAGCAACTACTGGATTGTTTTTCTTTCAAATTTAGTTAATGTATTTTGATAAAAAGTGCTCCAGAAAAAAAAAATCAAATGGATTTCTGTAATGCTTTAAAAGTTTTATAAATGTATGTCATCGTTTTTAAATTTTACATCGATGCTCTTTTTTTTATTTAACAAGTTTGTACGTATTTTATCTGCTTGTTATTCAAAACATTGGTGACAAAAAAAGTACTATTTTTTTGCCATTAAATTTTTTCGCACTTTATTAAAATTATCTATTATTGTATAAACATCATGTTTTATATGACACTATATGAAAGTTAAGTACTTAGCACACGTGTGCCTTGGTAATCCATGTTTTTACAATATCCAACCCATAAGTTATTAATGAAAATACGCACGGGGATTGAATCAGAACTAAAAAGTCAGCACTAAACGGTTTAGGTGGGGATACTGCAGACACGATATTGGATCGATCACTGTTCAAGCGTACTGGAAAACCGCTCTGCTACTCAACTACCAAATCTTTCCTATATTTATAGTGTCCATCCATGATAGTCGATGTTTGACCAAATTTAAAATTGGGAAATTTAGTGGCAATTGAAAAAAATCTAAAAACTTAACAGTTTTATGTTTGAATTTATTTATGAAGTTAGACTTTTCAACTTAATAGTTTGTCTTGGTATCTAAGGAAAATATATTTTTAAAGTTATTATTCGATGCTTTGTCATTAATACTATTTCAATAATAGTGTTATTAGCAATGAAATCTTTATCGAGGAATTAGCACTGTATTAATCCACGTATTTATTTCAAATTGACGTACAAGCAATTTACCTACAGCATTATTCGATTATTGGTTCATCAAAAACCAATATTATATATCAGGCTAATGCGGAATAAGATCGCGCAACTGCGTAAATAAAAATGTATAATTTAATGGTTGCTGTCAGGCAACTTTTATTGAATTACATTTATTATGAAAGTACTCAGAATAAGAATTTCAGTAATGTCTTGTCGGAAAAAATAACTAAATTTCTCTTACAAGAAATGATATGATTAGTTGCATATTAAAAAGACGCTATGCACTTGTGTTTGTGTGCATCGTTCATTTTCACAACTGAACCCTCTGCATAAAATACGAAATTTCTTATCGTTAAACTGTTTTGGTAGATTTAACACGCAGTACATTTAAAAATTAAGAATTTAGTAGATATCAAATTTCTTTGAATTTATATCTTTACTGCGTTCAAGTCCAACAATTTTGTTTGCCATCTATAGGATTGTAATTTTTCGCTAAAAGGAACATACAGGAGAGTTTCTATAAACAATTTTAAGTTGAACAGAAATTGATTGACTCATGGCTCGAAGTGAGTCAGCAAAATGTACAACATACGTCTGATGAAATCACTAATTAATGTTTGGGTAAAATTTAATGAACTTACGGTCAAAAATTTCGATCGTATAATCGAAAACAACTTGGGGCTACTTATTTCTACATCATTTGATGGGCTGATTAAACGGGGCTCATAAAACGTCGGTTGAAATTTCAATTATCTCATTAATTTCTTGATCCATTAACGCAGACGAGTAAATAGCTCAATCCCGCGGTGATGATCCGCAAAGCGTGCGCCACGATTAGGAAAAAAATCACCCGTTGTTCGCGGAACAACGGCGACGGGGCGATGAGAAATTTCTCGGGCTTAGAAAAAAATCGCCCAACGCATCCGCGAGCTACGCGCCGTCATCGCTCACGCCGGCGACGAAAGCCCCCCCCCCCCCATGCTCTTTGGCAGATTTATTAGCGCTGCAGCCGTGAACAGCGGGACCCGCGCGCGGGAAGCGCACGCCTGCGCGTCAAAAGCCCGAGAGCGGAGCGAAATTGAAGCTCCTCGCCGTAAATAATCCGCCGCGCTGCACTTTTTCCCCCGTTCTCGGGGCACGGCGGCGTGAATTTCAAATTCCCGGCCGACGCTTTCTCCCCTGCATTGAACACTCGAGCGCAGGGGGGGGGGGGGGCGGTCCATCTGAAAAGTCCATCCCCGGGCCCCGTTGCGCGCCGCCAAAGTTATCGAGCCTATAAATTCGCGCGATTAATATCTCCGCTCCCGCGACGTCGGTGCCAGTCCGCGCGCCGTACCTCGGGATTTTAATCGAATCGGGCTCTAAATTGCGATCCATAGGTGCCGAGGCACTAATTCAGGACCATCTCGCCCGAATAGGGTTCTGGACGATGATAATGAGCGTGTACTATCGTCCCAGCCATAAAACATCGAATCTCGTTCATCACGGACCAAGGACTCCTGGTCCAACCGCACGGGCCCACTATTCACGAACGGAGTACGAACAACGCCCCGAGGAGAGCCCGGCGCACCTGGGAAGCACCCGTGCTTGCAGTAACAGGCCGAACTGCAGCACGGGGTGGAGCCGGCACGCGCCGACACCCGAGGTGCCCAGGCCGGCTGTACGGGGTGCGACCGGTGCCCGAATAGGGACGGAGGAGAGGTCGCTCGGCCCCACTGCGCGCACCTCCCCCCCCCCCCTCCCTCACCGCCCGCGCACGCGCCCGCCCCTCCCAGCCGGCGCGCCCCCCGCCGCCCCGACCCGCCCGCAGGGGGGGGGGGGGCAGATTAATACGCACAATGGACCCGCCGCGTACCGCGACCGGGTTTAACGACACGAGCCCTTTCCGGCGGTCCAGCCCGGGGTCCCGGTAAGCAGGGGAGCGCCGAGGTGGGGAGGCTCGTCCTCGGTACTCCCCCCCTGGCGCACGGGGCGCGTGCCGGCCGCGTCGCTCAGTCAGTAGTACGACTCCGCTCGGGTCGGACCAGAGCTGCGGCTACGGTGGGACAGAGAGAGAGAGAGAGAGAGTGCGGTTCGGGAGCAACAGGCAGTTTCGTAGGGGGGATTCTCGCGCGGGACGATGCCGTCCGGGGAAAGCTCGGAGTTTGGCCAGCGGCTGCTGGTGGTGGTGGTGGAGAGTACAGTGGGATCGGGGAGGCGACGCCGTCGGTGGTGATTGTTGCACGCGCGCTGTGTGCTGTACATTACGGGGGCTCGGTGTTGGAGCATAGTAGAAATCGTAGACCGAGCGTGCGGGGCTTGGTGTATAGTATAACGGAGGGCCGAGGCGTCGTCTGGATGGAGTCTGGGCGCCGGCTGTGACTAGATGGGGTCGACCGTCAATGAGGTTTGGCCGACTGTTTTCCTTTCTTTCTGCCGGTCGCACCTGTTGCGATCCGCCCCCGCACCCCCCCCCCGC
>JAPYYV010002800.1:0-28257 GCA_030522625.1 Copidosoma aretas
TTGATTTACTCATAATGTAACCTAAATTTCAAGCTATTGAAATCCAGTAACCCGGGGGACAGCGAGATTTATTACACAGTAAGTAAATAAATTATCATTGACTAACATCATAACCTGAGTCCCAAGCTTTGTAACCTAGTTATCCGGGGTACAGCGATTCAATATAATAATGTTTAAATAAATTATTAATTAAACAACATCTCCTAAATCCTAAGCATTTCATCCAAGTAACTCAGGGGACAACAAGTCAATATAATAAAAATTGGATAAATTATTGTCTCAATATCAAAAACACCTCAATCCTAAGCTTTTTGTCCTAGTAACCTGGGTTTCAGCAAATTTAATAATACAGTGAGTAAATAAATTATTGATTTACTCATAATGTAACCTAAATTTCAAGCTATTGAAATCCAGTAACCCGGGGGACAGCGAGATTTATTACACAGTAACCCAAGCTTTGTAACCTAGTGATCCGGGGTACAGTGATTCAATATAATAATATTTAAATAAATTATTGATTAAACAACATCACCTAAATCGTAAGCTTTTCATCCAAGTAACTTAGGGGACACTGAGTCAATATGATAATAGTTGCCTATATTATTAATTAATTAACAACATCATCTAATTTCTAAACTTTTTAACTTGGTAACCTGGATAACAGCGAGTCAAAAATATAATAATTAAATAAATCATCGATCAAAAAACAAGATAACCCTAAATCTTTAGCTTTTTATTCAAGTAACGCGGGGGACAGCAAGTCAACTATATAGTAATTCAGTCATTATTATAGTAATAAAAATATAACCTTAATCCCAATCCTTGTAACCGAGTAACCCGGGAGACAGTGAGACAATTTAATAATAATTTGATAAATTATTGATCAAATAACAACATCACCTAAATCCTAATATTATTAACCCAGTTACTCGGGGGAAAGTAAATTTGATAATATGGTGAGTAAATAAATAATTTATCAAATAACAATATAATCTTAATCTTAAGCTCTTTAACCCAGTAAACTAAAGGATACTAAGTTTTATAATAAATTGAACAAATAAAATACTGATTAATTAACAAAGTCACATAAATCGTAAGCTTTGTACTCCAGTAACCCAAAGGACAGCTAGTCAAGATAATAATAATTTATTTAATTATTTATTTAATATTAACAACCCCTAAATCTTAAACTTTTTATCCCAGTAACCCGGGGGACAGCTAGTTCAATAATATGGTGAGTAAATAAATATATGATTCACTAATAACATAACCTAAGTCCCAAGCTTTTCCACCCATTAAACCGGGGGTCAGCGAGATAAATATTATAGTAAGTAAATATATTATTGACTGACTACTAACATAACCTGAATCCCAAGTTCTTCAACTAAGTAACCCGGTTGACAGCTAGTTAAATGATATAGAAAGTAAATAAATGATTGACTGACTAACAACATTACCTAAACCCCAATCTTTGAAAAAAAGTAACCCGGGGGACAGCGAGTTGATAATATTGTAAGTAAACAAATTATTATCGGTACAACAAAATCACTTTAATCCTAAGCTTTGTAAGTAAGTAACTCGGAAAATAGAAAGTCAATGTTATAAAAATTTAATAAATTATTAATTAAATAACAACAACCCCCAAATCCTAAGCTTATTATTACAGTAACCCGGGAGACAGTGTTTATTATAATATGGTAAGTAAATAATTCATTGATTTACTAAGAACATAACTTAAATCCAAGCTTTGTAACCGAGTTACCTAAGTGGCAGCGAGATAAGTGATGAAATGATTAAATAATTATTAATCAAATAACAAGATAACTTAAATCTCGAGCTTTGTAACCTAGTCACCCGTTAGACAGCCAGTTTAATGATATAGTAAGTAAAATAATGATTGACTGATCAAAAACATAAGCTATAAATAAAAACATCACCCAAGTCCTAAGCATTTTATCCCAGTAACCTGGGGGACAGCAGGTTTAATAATTTGGTAAGTAAATGAATCAATGATTTACTAACAACATAACCTAAATTTTTAGCTTTGTAACCCAGTTACTACCCAATAACCCAGTAATCCAAGGGACAGCGTAATTAATAGTAAAAGGATTAAATAAATTATTATTCAATAAACCAGATTATTTAAATCCCAAGCTTTTCAACCCAGTAACCCGGGTGATAGTGAGTCAATAAAATAATAATTGAATAGATTAACAATTAAATAACATCATCCAAATCCTAAGCTTTTTACCCCGGAAACCTAGGGGACTGCAAATTCAATAATGTCAATATTAAATAAATTATAAATCGAGTAACAAGATAACTTAAATCGTAAGGATCTCAACCCAGTCACCCAGGGGACAGTGAGTTAATAATATTGTATGTAAACAAGTTATTATCAAATAACAATGTAACATAAATTCCATGCTTTGTATCCCTGTAATCATGGGGACAGTGTGTCAATATAATAATAATTAAATAGATTATTGATAAGATGACACCATTACCTTAATACTAAGCTTTTTGACTCAATAATCCGAGAGACAGTGAGTTTAATAATAAAATAATTGAATAAATTATTAATTAAATAATAAGATAACTTAAATTTCAAGGTTTTTAACCCAGTAACCCAGGATGCAGCGAGGTAATAATATTGTATGTGAACAAATTATCATCAAAATAACGATATAACCTAAATCCATAGTTTTGTATCCCAGTAACCTGGAGTTAGCCAGTCAATTTCATAATAATCAAATAGATTATTAATTCAATTACAGCATATCTTAAATCTTAATATTTTTAACCCAGTAACCCGAGGGACAGCAAGTTTAACAATATAATGATCAAATAAATTATTGATTAAATTACAAGATAACTTAAATTTCAAGCTTTTCAATTCATTAACCCGAGGGACAGCGAGTTGAAAATATTGTAAGAAAACAAATTATAATCGTTATAAAAAGATACCCTAAATCCCAAGCTTTTTAACTAAGTAACCCGAGGGACAGCGAGTCAATATAGTAATAAAATAAATTATTTTGTGATCTTATATATGTATATGTCTTGATTATGAATATTTCAATTAAGTCGAATTATTATTATAGACTTTACCATCAAATTGCGCTTATTATTCGATATTTTATCGATCTATGTAGCGCGTTTTTGTTGCGAAAACAACAATTTCCGTTAAAAAATTGTCAATTAAAATCGAGACTTAAGAGCAAGACTTTTTTTTATTGTCGCGTTGATTTTAATTGTCAATTTTCTAACGGAAATCGTTGTTTTCGCAACAAAAACGCGCTACATTGATCGATGAAATATCGAATAATAAGCGCAATTTGATAGTATAGTCTATTATAATAATTCGACTTAATTTAAATAAATTATTGTATAAATAATAAAAACACCTCAATCCTGAGCTTTTTAACAAAGTAGTCAAGAGGACAGCAAGTCAATGATATAATCTTTAGTAATTTTTGTAATAATAACAACATGATCTGAAACCCAAATTTCATAACCCAGTAACCTGGGGAACAGCGAGTCAATGATATGAGATATAATAATCGGACAAATTATTACAAATATAACAAAATAATCTAAATCTCGAGTTTTTTACTCCTTCCACTCGTGGGACAGCAAGTTCAATGATAAAGTAAGTAGAAAAATGATTGACTAATCAACATTACCTAAATCCCAAGCTTTGAAAACCAGTAACCCGGGGGACAGTGAGTTGATAAAATTGAAAGTAAAGAAATTATTGTCGTTATAACAAGATAACTTTAATCCTAAGCTTTGTAAATAAGTAACTCAGGGATATCGAGTCAATATAATAATATTATAAATTATTAACAAATAACAACAACACCTGAATCTCGAACTATTTATCCCAGTAACCTGGGAGACAGCAAGTTTAATAATATAATGAGTAAGTAAAACAATGATTCACTAACAACATAACCTAAATCCTAAGCTTTGTAACCATGTAACTTAAGGGACAGCGAGATAAATATACGAATGATTAAATAAATTATTGATCAAATAACAAGATAATTTTAATCCTAAGCTTTGCAACCCAGTAACCCGGTGGACAGCAATTATTAAAAAAATATTAATTGAATAAATAATTGATTAAATAACAAGATAAAATAAATCCTAAGCTTCTTATCCATGTATCCTGGGGGATAGCGTTCTAATATAATAATAGTTGAAAAACCTATTGATTAAATAACATCACCTAAATCCTCAGCTTTTTAATGCAGTAACCCGAGGGACACCGAGTTTAATTATAAAATGATTAAATGAATTATTGATTAAATAACAAGATAACTTAAATCCCAAGCTTTTTTATTAAGTTACCCGAGGGATAGCAAGTAGAAAATATTGTAAGTAAACTCATTTTTATCATTACTACAAGATACCCTGAATCCCAAGCTTTGTAACTTAGTAACCAAGGGA
Organism: Copidosoma aretas; assembly: GCA_030522625.1. Classification (NCBI taxonomy): domain Eukaryota; kingdom Metazoa; phylum Arthropoda; class Insecta; order Hymenoptera; family Encyrtidae; genus Copidosoma; species Copidosoma aretas. The sequence goes on from JAPYYV010002800.1 coordinate 4,456, forward strand.
ACAGGAAGTCGATTGAATAATAATTAATTAGATTATCGATTAAATAACAACATCACCTAAATCCTAAGCTTTTCAACACAGTAACCTGGGGGACAGCTGATTCTTTAGTATCATGATTAAATAAATTAATAATCAGATAACAAGATATTTTTAATCCTAAGTTTTCAAACCTAATAATCCAGGGACCAGCAAGTAAATATTATAATATTCAGTAATTTTTGTAATAATATCAACATAATCTAAGGCCAAAGCTTTTTAACCCAGTAACCTGGGCAACAGCGAGTCAATAGTATAATAATCGGGCAAATTATTACAAACATAACAAGTTAAAATAAATCTTAAGCTTTGTAACCCAGTAACTTGTGGGACACCGAGTCAAGATAATAATAATATCAAACTAAATTATTGATTAAATAACAAGACAACCTAAATCCTAAGCTTTTCATCCAAGTAACGCGGGGGATAGCGAGTCAATATCATAATAGTTGAATAAATTATTGATTAAATAACAAGACAACCTAAATCCTAAGCTTTTCATCCAAGTAACGCGGGGAATAGCGAGTCAATATCATAATAGTTGAATAAATTATTGATTAAATAACAATATCACCTAAATCCTAAGCTTTTTAACCCAGAAACCCGGAGGACAGCAAAATAATCAATATCATGAGTAAATAAATTATTGATTGTCTGACATCATAACCTTAATCCCAAGCTTTGCATCTCAAGAACCCGGTGGACAGTGAGTCGATATATTGTGAATTAAATAAATTATTGATTAGATAACACTATTTCCTAAATCCTAAGCTTTTTAACCTAGCAACATGAGGGGCAGCAAGTTTACCAATACAATAAATAAAGAAATTATTGATTAAATAACAACATAATTAGGAACTCAAGCTTTTTATCCCAGTAATCCAGAAACTGAGAGTCAATGGTATAATAATCGAAAAAACTATTACAAATGTAACGAGATAACCTAAATCTCAAGCTTTGTAACTTTGTAACCTATGGGACAGCAAGTCAATATAATAATTGTTGAATAAATTATTGTTCAAATAACAACATCACCTAAATCCTAAGCTTTTTGACCGAGTAATCCGGGGTACAGCGAGATTAATAATATAGTATTTAAATAAGTTAATAAATGCCTGACATCATAACCTAAGACCCAAGCTTCTTAACTCAGAAACCTAGGGGACATCAAGTCGGTATAATATTAATTAAATAAATTATTGAATAAATAACAACATCACCTAAATCCTGAGACTTATAACCCAGTAACCCGGATACTAGCAAGTTTAATAATATAGTAAGTAAATAATTTATTGATTGACTGACAATGTAACTCTCATTCTAAGTTTTTTAACCCAGGAACCCGGAGAACAGCAAGTTTAATAGTATCTTAAGGGAATGAATTATTGATTGACAAACAACATAGCCTAAATCGCAAGCTCTGTAACCCAGTAACCCGAGGGACACCGAGTCAATATAATAAAAATTGAATAAATTATTGATTAAATAACATCATCACCTGAAGCCTAAGCATTTTAAACCAGTTATCCGGGGGACAGCGAGTTTAATGATATTGGCTTAGTGCAGAACCAGTGGCGACACCTAAAATGCGATACCTGTCGGATCATTTCGGCGAGCTCGGACCCCCAATTTACGTGGACAGTATTGAAGTAATTTACTTCAACAATAAAATGAGAATTGTTCACTGAATAAATTTTTTATATAGTGATACATAAAGGAATTCTGAATCGAATGAATGTAAAGAAGTTACGTTAAAACTATTCATGGAAAAATTCGGCATATTTGAGTTATGTTCTGGATACTGTTGGTAATATGTATAGCTATACTCGGCCGTGTTGGTTATGCTTCCACTTGTACCCGCTACTCACGCTGCAGTAGTTTGGCGTATCCCTTCCCTTTAACTGCACGAAGCCAATAGGGATTAAAGAAATTATTGATCAAATAGCAAGATGACTCAAGTCTAAAGCTTTCTAACCTAGTACCCCGGGGGACAGCGAGTTATTAATATCGTCAGTAAACAAATTATCTTAAAAAAAACAAGAAAACCTAAATCTTAAGTTTTTTAACCCATTTACCCAGGGGACAACGAGTTTAAAAATATAGTGAGTAAATAAATTATTGATTAAATAACAACATAACCTAAACCAAGAGCTTTTTATCCCAGTAACCTGAAGGACAGCCAGCTTATATAATAATGATTAAGTAAATTATTGATTAAATAACAAGATAACTTAAATCCCTAGCTTTTAACCCAGTAACCCGGGGGACAGCGATTATAATATTAGACGTAAACAAATCATTACTGTTATTACAAGAAAACCTAAATCTAACGCTTTGTAACCTAGTAATTCAGGGGACAGCGAGTCAGTATAATAATAACACAGCCACACCAAAAAAAATTGTTATCAAGTCTGAGAGACAGACTAGGCATACTGTATGTTTTTGGGGTTGCTGAATTCAAATCTAAGATCAAAAATGCTCTTGCACGTCTGAGTTTTGACATAACCTTAAAACACGTATTTTACAAAAAAATATTTTTTCGTTGAGTCTGACAGTCAGACCATGAATACGATATGTTTTTGGGGTCACTGAATTTGAATCTGAGGTAAAAAATACTCCTGCATGCCTGAGTTTTTACATAACCTTAAGAAACGTATTTTACTAATACTATAAAAATATAATGGCTGATTTTTGCTGGACGCTAAAGCGAGATACGCCGGAAGAAGATAGAAAGCGTAAATCATTGCATAGATCACTTGATGAGAAAAGAACTCGGTACAGTACCAAAAGAGAAACTTGGATTTAATTTGAGAGGCTGATTTTCTGATCGTGTATTTCAATCGTTCCATTTAAAGTTTGTTCACTCTTGTCACTTAATTTCCATTCTAGTTATTCACTCTAATCATTACATTTCCATGCCAGTCATTTCCTCTAGTGATTCAATTTATATCAAAGTCATCCACACGAATCATACTATTTCCATTATATTCGTTAATTTTAGTCAGTCACTTCTATTTCTAGTCACTAAATATAGTAATTCATTCTAATTCGTAATGATTCTCCTTATTTTTAATGTACATAAAATTTGTTCATTTAAGCGTTTATTTGTTTTTGATGAGCATTCAAAAAAAGGTTAATTTTACATAAAAAGCTCTTATATGATATACAAAATAAAGTCGTGCAACCTTCTTGCAGTGTACATTGGGTACTGTTATGACCTCAGATTTAGAATCAGCGACCCTAAAAACATATAGTATGCATTGTCTGACTGTCAGAATAGCCAAAAAAATTTTTGTGCAAAATAAGTTTTTCGAGGTTATGTCAAGTCTCAGACGATCAGGGTTATTTTTGACCATAGATATGGATTCAGCCACCCCAAAAACATATAGTTTGTATAGTCTGACTGTCAGTCTTGGCAAAAAATTTTTTTTCGTATGGCTGCGTAATTAAATCAAAAAATTTTATTTGTTCTTGATAATGATAATTAATAAATAACAAGCGACAAAATTAATTTCAAACAACTATAACTTAATTTTTCAATGGACTTTGACCCAATAACATAGAATTGAAATTCGAATTACAAATATGTTACTTGGATTAATTACTAACATTTATGTGCATGCAGTCGAGCTGAAAAGCCCAAATCACCCAAACAACGCGATGGAAACGTTAGGGGGGGGGGGGGGGATCAAACGCAAATGCTATGCTTCTGTGATCATGCTGTGTGTAATAAATTCATTAAATGTGCTAATTTATTACCGTTTGTAAATATATTAATGATGACTACAACAATTGAAAAATGTTAATAATAATCAGAACTCCAAAATAGCATAGTAGCAACTAACCAAATCGTTATATCAGAAATTTTGATTGTGGTGATTAAATGTGATTAATATTAGTACAATAAAATTATCATACAATTTCTAATCATAAATGAAATTAGTGGATAAAAATACCACGAAAACGTTTAGCTACTTCATAACATTGACACACCTAAGTATTTGTAAATAATTATTAATTAACATTAGTATATTAATTCTATCGATAAATGATTTTTCGAAATTGAATGGAGTACCCATGGAAATAAAACAGAGTATAATTTCCGTTAGCATAAAAAAAAGATATTTTTGAAATTTTTTACAACAAAAAAATATCATTAATAAACTATATATGTATTAAATCATTAGTTTATACATACCAAAAATTGGAAAGGAATAAATTTCTGTCGAGTGTATCAGTAACATTTATGATTACAGGCGAGAACGAAATATTCGATAAAATAACGTTTTAACCTATAAATATGCTAGAAATGATTGAAAACACTTTATTTCGGGCTTAATTAATACTCTGACCGGTACGAAACAATACTGAATGCTGATTTTGTATGTTAATTAAGAAAAATACTCGTCAAATATCATTTTTTTTGTCTGTTAAGCGAATTTCAGCAAAAATTTGGGCGTTGCGGAAGCGCTGATAATTTCATGAGGTACCTAACCAAAAAACCGGTAACTGAAATTATCCGCTATCATTTCAGGAGTCTATACCAATTAGCAGATTTTATTTTTGTTAAAAACTTAGGTGACTTTGATTTTGACCACTTTTTTATATTTTGCGCCTAATGCGTGTCGCAGGCACTGTCTGAACAAGACACGCGGCTGTTCCGATGCCAACGTTTTTATTTGACTGTCATTCAGGAATTTATTGCTCTTCCACTTTAAAATTTTGTGAAGGTGGTCATTAATTGTAGCTTTTTCGATTACCGTTCGAATTTTATTTTACGGCACTGCGGCAAATTTTAGAGAAAAGTCTCGAACACTGAACAAAAACTGACGGTACCATGATAAAGAGCAGATCAAAATCAATTGATTCATATTTGTGAATTTTTTTTAGCTATTTCTTAGTCATTACAAGCGAGTTAAACAGAGCGTTTTTCAGGCAAAAAAACGCACCTACAAGGTGGCCCTCTCTCAATGGACGCGCTTCTATACCTATTTAAATATACTTTACTCAAAAGGATTTTAAAGAAAATAGTTTTCCGCCATGTTGTGTCGGAAACCACATTTGACATGAAGTGACGTCATATAACTTATATTTCACTCAGTATACCTTTGTAATAATTTAAAAAATAATTATAAATAATACATCAATTTGTTTCATAGTGTAACTTGGAGTGCAAAAAAAATTATTGATTACCAATTCAATTTCAAAGAATTAATAAAAACAGTGTTTATGTATGCAATACTGTTTAAGAAAAAAAAAATTTCTCTGCGCAAAGCATCACGCCACGTAACACGCAGCATCGGAGTCCTCACCTTTCCGTTTAAAAGCTGCTATTTGTCAAAAAATTTAGGCTGCTAATATTCTGGCTTAGTTTTTTTAAAAACGTGGCCTCACACAGAGCGTCAGTAGTTCATTGTCAAGACAGAATAAGATGTGTTACGACAAATAATGTCAGTGCGTTCAAATAATTCTGTTATAAAACATAGTAAAAAAATTCTCAAAAACCAACGAGATTGTAAAAATGCATTTTACGACAGAAAAGAGGGCATCACTTATGAAAATGGTTTTGCATACTTACTGACGTTTTAAGTCTAATCCCTAGTCAAACAGTTTGCACGCAAGAGAAAACTGATTTAGAAACTTGCAAGGTGCTACTCTACGATTTGGAAGCTACTGGCTTGTCACATCAAGTGAATATTGTTCAAGAAAATATACCTATAATAATTATATAATGCGATATACTTGCAATTTAACTATGATTTTCCTCAGCTTTCTGCTGCTTTATTTGCAAAAAACAATGATTTTAACTCGTTCTTTATACCATCCAGGCTACTAACGAATCAACAACACAGGCAACAGGGCTGAATATTTTTGGAGGTGAACTACTTTTGTACGAAAATCGCGTGATTGCTGCGTCTGCAAAGGTCCCTTATCAAAATTTCGTACAGTACTTGCAGAGTTACAAGTGCCCTTCTATTTTACGCGCTTAAAATGGATTCTCGTACATTATTTTCTAGTGTATACATTACTTTTTTATTCATGTAATGATTTAGTAAATTTTAACTTTTTACGTAAAGGTGATACCCCAAGACTTATCAGATTTTTACAACAATATTGGCTGTACACAGAATTTAGGAGTTGTGTTAATGGGTTTGCGGACTCGTTGCAGATTTTTAAATATATTCTGCAGAACAGGAAAAAACAGAAAGGTAAATTTACTTTAGGAGCTTTGTTACGTAACTTTGTACCAGAATACAAAGTACTGAATCAAGCACTGCATAATGCAGTAAAAGATGGCCAGGCTCTAAAAAAAGTACTTCAAGTTATCCTCAAGACACAAATTGAAATTAAAAATTTTTTTAAAAGCATTTGTCAAATTAAAGGAAGTAATTAAAAATAACAATGAATCTTAATTAATCTATTTTTGTATTTTATTCACTGAGAATATTGAGGGGAAGCCAAGAGTAACCAATAACTTAACAGTTTTAGCGAAAGTTTAGAACTTGTTTGTAAATAAATAGTACTGAAAATGGCTAGTTAACTTTGAAATAGAACATTGTTTTGTTGCATGAGATTGCAATGATCCTATTTATTGTACATTTCCAAGATTATTAAATCTCATTGTTTATGAATTATTAATAGATTCAGAACTTATTATTGGTATGATTATTGGTGTCATTACCTTATGTAAGTTTTCAATAAAAAACGTTACACACGTTCTATAAATATTTTTTTGATGTAATGGATAACCCTACTTTTAAAAAATATATCAAGGAATAACCAAATTATTTCTCTCTAGTTAACATTTTTAACAAACGTTATAATCATGAAATCATTACACTGATTAAATTACTACCATATCAATAAGTGTATCATTTGAAATTAGTGCACATGCCGAGCGTTTGCTCATTCACACGACAGACATTTCATTCTCGCTGATCGCCAAATGATTACTTTAACGATTAAATATTTCATAATACCTCCCTCATAAGTCCCGATTTTAATTATGTCAGAAAGCTTAGGGGTTCTTTTACTAGATTCTTTGATTTTTATTCTGATCATCAGTCAACTTTGCAAGATTTTAAATTATATCAATAATCGGAAAAATAACCTACGTAAAAGTTCATGTTAATAACCTCTCCAAGTTTTACTGAAAGTTTAAGTAAATGGGTTACATAAAGAACTTTAAAACAATTCATAACTCAATAAAAAATTTTTTTTTTTCCTTAACATCAAGTAGTTTACATTAAGCAATTTTTGCTTGAAATCTAATAAAAGATATGAATGAAAAAAAAAAATCAAGTAAAACTATCCAGGCAGAGCCTCGCCAAAATTTTTTAGAGGTGTAAAATGAAACAATATCGTCACGCTAAAACTGCTCAATTGTACCTATCGTATGGAAAGAAATCGGGGTACGAGAGAAATTTCTGATGAGAACTTACTCAGCTGCTGTTTGGTAGCTTTCGAGAACAAGCGACGAGCGCACCTTTAGTGGGGAGAAGGGAGAGTAGCGCTGTAGAGTACAGACTGTACACCTGCGCAAGCCTGATTTAGCTTTTTTTTTATCCTGGCCCTGGCCCAGGTGAAAAAGCCATTAGACTGTCAACTCTTAATTTTCGTAAATGAATAATTGAATTTTTATACATTCTTATACAGTTCGTTGAATGATTCATGAAAAATACCATTATATGTTTTATTTAAATCTTCAAATGATGTCACTCATTTTACCTTATTCAATATCAGTTCTAAACAAAAACGTTCATTATATTTCAAAGACACAATAGTTAATCTTTCAGTAGCAGTGTTATTGATTGTACTTTTCTTCTTTTACTAAAATTTTCAATTTATTAATAAATAAATAATTGTCTGTGATACTTACACACTTCATGATTTTGCAAAATTACACAGCCACACAAAAAAAATTTTTTGTCGAGTCTGACATTTAAACCATGCATACTAATGTTTTTGGGTTCGCTGGATACAAATATGAGGTCAAAAAAACACCTGCACCTCTATTCTCTTACTTGTGTTCATAAAATTTTTAAAGCAATTTTCAAAGATCATCTGTCCTATGAATCTTTCCTACGTATGTCTGCATCCAGGGCACCTCCTCGCAGTGACAGCGGGCAACGGAGTGAGCCCATGATCCGGCGAAGTCCCTGGATTACGGCTTCCATGCCGTCATGGCAGGTGCACGTAAACGTTTTAGGATACAGAGGGACGGATCCTCAGTCGGGCTGGTCGGGCGAGAAAGCGGGCCCGCAGGCGTCGTCATCAAGCGACCGCAGTTTCACATTAGTTAGTGACTTGGCAAATATGGAATTTAATGCTACAAGAAACTTACCTCAGAATTCGCCATTACATGATTGCCGTACGAATTATGACAATTTCTGTTATATTTGTTCAAAATATGAGGTAAAATCATTGCAACACAGATAAAAGAAGATATTTGCAACTTGTATGAAGAAATTTTCAAGTTGAAGATTGATTAACAAAGTAGTTGGGTTCCGCATGTAATTTGTAACGCGTGCAAAAAGATGTTGTACCAGTGGAAGACGGAAGGGAATAAATACAACATCAAGTTCATTACTCCAGCGATTTGGAGAGTTCCTAGCAGCGCAGAAGTATGTTTACTCTGCTTAAATAATTTTAAAGATATTAACATTAAAAGTAAAAAAAAAATTGTATGTACAAATGCTGAATTAATGTCACCTTCCATCAAAGTTGATCAAGTTTATCTCCAATCTAGTGCTAAGCACGTCACCGAAGGTAACGAATTAGAAGAATCGGATAAAGAATCTGATTTTTCAAGTGACGACCATGACAGTAGTGGTTCGGAGTTTACAATAAGTGAGAAAAAATCTGTGACTCCATCATTGGTGTCCCAGTTTGAATTAAATGATCTTATCAGAGATTTAAGTTTACCAAAAGATGGTTTGGAGCTTTTGACTTCATTCTTTAAAAAGAAAAATCTTCTAGAACCTACAACTAAAGTTTCTGTATATCGAAACCGTGACTCCGAATTTCGTACGTTTTTCGTGAAGGATGAAGATTTATCATTAGTTTTTTGTGTAAATATTGAGGGTCTCATAAATCAGCTGAAAGATAATTGTTACAATGCTTGTAATTGGCGAAATTTTATAGACTCTTTAAAACGAAGTATAACGGTAGTGTTACTTTACAACAGGAATATACATGCTCCTGTACCAATTGCCTATTCAACTGTGATGGAAGAAAAATATGAGAATATACATATTCTTTTACAGATAATTTAGTATAAAAAGCATTTGAGGCTGATATGCGGAGATTTGAAACTAATAAGTATACTGCTTGGACAACAATCAGGATTCACGAAATATTCTTGCTGCTTGTGTTTGTGGGATAGTAGAGATAGAAAAAATCATAATAGTAAGGAAAAACATTGGCCAGTAAGATTATCCTCAACTCCAGGTTCGAATAACATCATCAATAAGTCTCTTGTAGATCCATCGAAAGTTATTATTCCTCCATTGCATATAAAGCTTGGCCTAATAAAACAATTTGTTAAAGCCCTCGATAAATCAGGTGAATGTTTTAAATATCTCCAATCAAAATTCCCAAAACTCTCTGAGGCCAAGGTTGAAGAAGAAGTATTTGGTGGACCACAAATTCGTTCTATGTTCAAAGATACAAATTTCATCGGTAAAATGAATCGACTTGAAAAGGCAGCCAGGCTCAGTTTTCAAGACGTGGCCAAGAACTTTTTAGGTAATACCAAAAGTTTGAAGTATAAAGAGATTGTAGCTAAAATGGTTGAAGATTTTAGAAAGCTAGGATGTCTAATGAATTTGAAATTTCACTTTTTGCATGCACATCTCGACAAATTTCCAGAAAATCTTGGTGATTTTAGTAAAGGGCAAGGTAACGCTTTCATCAAGATATAAAAATCATGAAAACTCGTTATCAAGAAAAATGGAACGAAAATATGATGGCAGATTTCTGTTGGATGCTAAAGCGAGATACTCCGAAAGAAGATAGAAAGCGTAAATCATTGCATAGATCACTTGATGAGAAAAGAACTCGGTACAGTACCAAAAGAGAAACTAAAATTTAATTTGAGAGGCTGATTTTTTGATCGTGTATTTCAATCGTTCCATTTAAAGTTTGTTCACTCTAGTCACTTAATTTCCATTCTAGTTATTCACTCTAATCATTACATTTCCATGCCAGTCATTTCCTCTAGTGATTCAATTTATATCAAAGTCCTCTACACGAATCATACTATTTCCATTATATTCGTTAATTTTAGTCAGTCATTTTTATTTCTAGTCACTCAATATAGTAATTCATTCTAATTCGTAATGATTGTTCTTATTTTAAATGTACATAAGATTTGTTCAGTTAAGCGTTTATTTGTTTTTGATGAGCATTCAACAAATGTTAATTTTACATAAAAAGCTCTTATATGATATTCAAAATAAAGTCGTGCAACCTTCTTGCGGTGTACATTGGGTACTGTACTAAAATAATCATGTTTGCCTTGGGAAACATACTTGAATTGAGTATTTAAATGGTCATTTACTTACTAAAAATTGGTTGATTGGTTTTGACACACACCGAATGTCTGTTGATATTAACAATTAATAATGTAGCATAAATTTTTGCGTCATTACCTAACATGCCATGGATAATAATTTTTAAGTCAGACTAAAGTTGTATGGAAATCAAATATCTCTTATGTTTACAGAATCAAAACGAATCAAGACGTGTTTAAAAGGCTACTAATAGCATCTGATATATCATTTGTACTGCATATTAAACGTTCAAAACGCAGTACAAAGCTTTTAGCCCAAGGAGTAAAAGATTCACTGTACATTGATCAATGCGAAGAAATAATTTTGAATGATTTTGCCAACCTCAGTAATAGTAGATATGTTTTTTTTTTTTTTTTTACTGTTCATCATCGCCCTAAAGCTCAGACATGGCTTTTTTAACACAATCATAGTGTTTTTAAGCCATTGGGAAAGGAAGAAGGAGGGGAAGGGGTAGAAGGTACTTACAACTAATCGGTGTATTGCCTGAGTCCTGACCGGGTGTCTACGTATAAACACCAGGACTAACTCCTGCACACCTCCCGCTTTCGTTGTCCGTAACACAAGAGAAACAGTTAATCGATCCCCGAAGAAAATCAGCGGAAGCGAACCTCTAGGCAAACGACAAGACTTAAACCAAACCAAGTCCCACCCTGCCCCTACACTGCTTGACTTCGGTGATCGACGAAACTGCAACTCTACCGCTGCGCCACCGTGTCGGTAAGTAGTAGCTATGTTAATCGTTAATTACTGTAAGAAAACCATTAAATAAATTTTGATTGCTTACATAAATTTCTTCAAATTATATTAAAATACCACAATAATTTTGCGTTATTAAGAGATATTTCATTCAAGTGGTACCACCAAAAAGCTGGAATAAAGTAAGTTAATAATAAGTCTTACCACATAATTAAAAAAAAGCGACATAACAAACCTTACATATGATTAGGGCCTTCGTAAAAAGATGAAATCAGCAGATATTTACCAACAGGGGTAGTGAATAAGGAGTAAAGGAGGTGACATTTTGCGATTTCGACCTCGTATTCTTTATCAGCGACTCAAAAAACCATAGAAATGTTTCATGACTTCGCTAACAGGTACGATTTTCAAGTAGTAACCCGAGGGGTGGTAAATAAAGGTTAAACGTGGTGAGATTTTGAAATCTTGACCTTATATTCGGAATCAACGTTTATGTTATTGCATAATTTTGAATATCTCTGACTCACACAAAGTTTTTACAAAAATGCCCACCTTTACCATGCGACCACGTGACGTTATCAGTTTAAAAAAAATTTTGGTATCCTATCTTTTAGTAAATAACGTCAGGATCAATTTAAGCCCAAAAACTTCTGCGTAGCTGTAAAATTCGCTTAAATCAAGATTTTTGTCCACTTTTCGATGATCTCATCCCATTGTGTGCCGTGCTAGCAAAGTTGACGTGAAACGCCTCATATGCTCTAAACGTGTATTTTTTTCTAGAAAGTACAACCAACTGCGTTTGTAAAAAAGAGCAAAGGAGAGAAACTGCTCTGAACGCGTATGACTCTTCCAATTCTCGAAATATAAGGGAAACATACATTTTTTTTCGTGTACCAGTGTTTAAAATGACGCTAGGCTGCAGAACATGGCGATTTTTACGTTTGGAAAATTAGGTAGCCGAGAAAATTATCGTACGTGGGCGGCGTACATGATGGGACAGCTTGAGGCTGACGATCGAAGAGTCCGCCGATCAACCCTGCCAAGATGAAGCTAAAATAACAAAGGTCCATGCACGGAGAGAAAAATCATAGGGCTGTCCCATAGGTGCCTCTGGTAAAAGTCCACTAAAGTGGGCACCAGTGTTCGCACTATGCAGCTGATGCCATGGCCTCATGTACACGATAAGTATGCAGCCTGCGCTATAGCCATGGCTGTATAGTATAGCCGTGGACGGATAAATCTCATGGAGGCATTGGATTTTTTTCATTGCCCTCTTGAGATTTTGATGTGATTTTTTTTGTTATACCATGGTCAATAAATATATATATATATATGTGTGTGTGTGTGTGTGTGTGTGTGTGTGTGTGTGTGTGTGTGTGTATGTGAGTGCATAATTTATAAGTAAGGCTAGGTGAGCACCGATTATAAGTCTCCCTCTTTCTGGCATACTCGGTTATTATATATAGTAGTACGTGTGCGTCTGTCCGCCTGGCAAGTTACGCCAACGGGTCCACTGTAAAGTAAAGCCGCCATTAAGTATAATTAAAGTCTCATGAACATTAATGAGTAGTAACTCCTTTATTTATTCCCTGTCTCTCCTGCCTCAATCCACAAGTGCATAGAATAACAAAAGATTTGACAAGTAGGAGTGGGGGGTCCCCCCAGAAAATTTATTTCTAGTATTCTCTATCTCTTTCGCAGCTCGCACGCTAGTATACATATAAGTAGTGCGGGGCGCGGGTAAGAGGGGCCACATGTAGGCTCTGATTTTCTAAAGATGAAGAGAGTGGGGGCACTGGAGGGAGACTTCCACTCCTTTCTTCAAGTCGAAAGAGAGCAATAAAAAAAATCCAATGCCTCCATGAGATTGATCCGTGCACGGCTATACTATACAGCCATGGATGTAGCCCAGGCTGCACATTCATCGTGTACATGAGGCCATGGCATCAACTGCATAGTGCGAACAGTGGTGCCCGCTTCAGTGGACTTTTACCAGAGGCACTTATGGGATAGCCCTATGATTTCTCTCTCCGTGTGGGCGAATTATTTGTTCAATCGAGTTTTCGCTCTTTTTTTACATAGAAGGCAAGAAGACTGCTAAAGAGATATTAACTGCACTCAAAACAACATTTAAAGATACAAGTTTAGAAAGCGGGTGCAGCCTCATCGACCAGCTAGTCCAGATAAGGTTAGAAGATTGTGAATCGACAGAAATTTACGTCGACAAAATACAAGCTTGTGCAAATAAATTAAGTAATGCTGGATTAGCAATGCCGGGTGATTGGTTAGCTACTATTCTGCCTAGGCGCCAGCCATCTTGTTACATGCCGATGCGCATCGCGTTAGAAAAGTATGGAGGAACTCTAACATCCGATCTTGTCAAAAATAAAATTCTAAACGATGTGTCTTTTTCAGAGTCTCGCTATCTTTTTAACTAAGCTTTGGCAATGACAAGTACCGCGCCGCGCAGAGATAATGGCAGAAAGCGACCTCAAAACCAATCAATCCTGCTCATGGCTATCCTCTAAACCAAAATGGATACATGCATTAAGATCCTACATCCATACAAATGTTCGTGGCCAGATACGTCAAGTTTCAAGAGGCTGAGCAAAAATCATCCACTTCCATCCTATTCGAGCCTACCAACTCTAATATAAGTTCTACAAACACAGCGGCCCACTGTAACTCAGATGGCCAAAGCATGGATATAACACCAGCTATGGGATCAAATCTCAAACACCCCCAGTCAAAAAAAGCACGCGGTAGACCTGCACGCAAAATAGTGCCGTCAGCTAAATTTCAGGATAATGTCGTGATTTGCAATATCAAATGAAGGCACAGAACCTGAAAATTACCAACAATCATCTGATAGTGATCTGTAAAAATCTGCCATGCAGTGAGAAAAGGACTCCGATCATAAAAATCAAACCTGGACATTAGTGGATTCACCAGCCACAACAACAGTAATTTGCTGCAGGTGGATCTACAAAAGAAAGCTCGAGAACAAAGAAAATGTCATCTTCAAGGCACGCCTAGTCCCTCAGGGCTATAGCCAGATCTTTGGTACGGACTATAATGAAACCTCACCGGTTGTACGACTTTCCAGTGTTACATTCAGGGACCGCAGAAGTAGTCCGCGACGGGGTGGATGGGGGGGGGGGAACTTGGAAACTTTAATGTTTATCTCCCCCCCCCCTTAATATTCCCTTCCTTTGTTTATTACAGTAAAAAAATTAACATATAGGTAAATATAAACGTTAAATATAAAAATATTTACATATTTTATTATAATACAAGATTTTAAGGTACACTAGAAGTACGGTATCGTCAACTTAAAAGATTTACTTGATAACTCTAAACACATTGCGCTTCTCAGGCGTTCTGGAAACGAATTCCTTAAGAATTGTATTTAAATCTAAGACTAATGTATCTTTCCTATGTATGTGCAGTATTGACGGATGGGTTATTCTTGTTTGATTCATTGGGAGCCAAAGGTACGTTCCAATGCGCTGAAGATCACTTTATGATCGTTCACATGATGTCGATGTAGCTAGTACAGTAAGAAATAAGACTACTCGCTTTTCTACTTGATTAATCATTGCCCTTGATATTTTTGGTAAGCTAAGTAGCCAGTTCTCTTGCGTACTCGCGAATATACTTCGTTTGAGATATAACTTTTCTAGAGATTTTAATTTGCAATGCCAGTAAATCAATATCAACTCAAATTTAATTTAATGCTGACAAAGAGTTCATCAGTTTTAAAAAGTTTTCATAATTAAATAATACTTAATTAAAAATAAGTAGTGTGTGGATTATAAAACTTGTAAACTTCAACAAAGAAAAAAAGTGCGGAAAAGTTTCAGCCTGACAAAGCTTTTAGTGACAAAGTTGTTCCATTACGTTCAAAGAAGTTTTTCTGGAAGTTTCAAATCGATTTGACGAGAAAAAGCTGAGATAACGAACTTTTTACAACAACAAATTTCTTGCTTTTTGCGAACTTGCTAAATTTTATACAAGCTTTTTAACGCAATACAACTGAAGGTAGTTTTTTCTTCCTGCATAGTCACATTTACATGGTCTAATCGACTTGAGTTCTTTTACTTTTACCTAATATAAATATATTTAATATTTTTACTCTCTGTCGATGTTTTTTATAAGAATCATTATTTAATTTAGAAAAAAAGATTTTTTCTTAAATGATACCTCAAAGAACTGTACTGTGACAAATGGATTTTGTTCGGGGGGGGGGGGGGGGGGGCATTTGGCCCCCCTTGCCCCCCCCCTCCCCGGCCCCCGGTTACCTTATTGTTGGCTGCTGCGGCCGGGCCATCCCTGGTTTCCACACCCCCCCCGTCGGCAGGAGAAACAGCAGTTGCTTCGCAAGCGCCCTCGAGCCCTGGGACCGCCCTGGAGAGATACACATTCATCACGAAAACTACTATGTTGCACGCGGAGCTGTAAAAGGAAATCTGCATGAAACAACCTTAAGGTTCTATGGACCAGGAATATCCACAAAAGGTATGCAAACTGCCAAAGGCCCTGTATGAACTGAAACAAGAGAGCAGAACATGGAACCACAAGATTCACTGTGTGCTTCAGCACATGGATCTTTATCAATCAAAAAATGACTCTTACATTTACTTCTATATTAAATAAAGGCATTTATCATATTGGCAGTTTTTGTGGACGATACGCTCGTCTTCACAAATTGTCAACCTTTTTTAAAAAAATTATGTCAAGAACTCAATTCTAGTTTCACCATATAAGACTTAGGGCAAGTAAAGAGATTTTTGGACATCAATATCACCATAAACAAATCTCACAACACCAATAAATTAGATAAAACCAGATAAATTAAATCAATTTTATCTAGATATGGAATTTTAGAATGCAATCCTGTAAGAACTTTATTACCAGCAAGATTACAACTTGAAGCTTTAGACCATCAAAATGATTCTGAGTGGATGCTTGACTCAGAAAAATTTCCATACTGTCTTATTTGTCTCAGTGCACTAGGCCTGGAATCAGTTTTGCAGTCAACTTATTAAGCAAGTTGATTAGTATCGAACTGCTGGAAAAAGTATTGAGAATTACTGCCTTGTGGAGGAAACTAAATTTGTAAAAAACTGAATTTCTATTCTCGATGTTTGTAATATATTTTGTACACTACAACAAATTAGTAGTAAGTAAATCTGATTAATAAATACCTTGCATAAACGATTTTTTAACAGAAGTCCTTGGAGTGTAATTATGAAAATACTAGAGCGAGAAAACAAACAATACTGTCATTGATCGTATAATAATGTAAAAATGACAACAATTTTATTTACTGCAAAAAATTAATAAATAACAAATGCGTGGATGTAAATAAAAGCGAAAAATTTATCAGCCATCAAAAATTTTTCTACGAAACTTCTCATAATTTCTATCAACCGAATGATAACGTAATCAAACATATTATTTTTCTTTGTAATACAAAAGTTAATAACGTATAATGGGTTTTGTTGCATCAGAGAAGATATAATGAGAAATAAACTGCTGCCAATTCATTGCACCCACATACGCACCACAATAAGTTTTTATTTTGAAATAGGTGAAATCGTTATAGGGAACAGATAAATCAAATCAATATTTTTTTAACGTTCACATTATCGTAATACGAAAACAATGAGCTTATTTTCATTACAATCTGTTTACATAATCCTGAAATACAACAAATTACATACATACGCACTCATACATCAACACTCACCCACATCCATTTTGCTTGATATTAATCTGAATAATTTTTTTTGCATTATATTTGAAGATTCTTCTGATTTTTCATTATAAAGTATCATGGAAAAAAGAATAAGAAATAGCAAAAAAAAATTCATCATTTTTAGAAATGAAAAACAAAGATATGACGGAAATCAAGACTGCGAAACCATTTTAGCGGTGATAAGAATGTTACAACAAATAATTTCAGCCATATATTAAGGACGTAGTCTAGTTATAAAAAATAATAATTGAATTTGATACAAACTAAGAATATCAATCTTCAGGCTGTTCCGAATCCACATCTACTTTTTCAACATATATTATAAACCTAAACACCAAAAAAGAGGAATAGAAACATGGCAGTTAACATGTGTTCTTCTAAAACAGCTACGAAATTAGTAATTAATACGATGATAGAAATAATACAGGTTTACAAAATTTAAGACGTTATTTAAAGATTATTTGATGCGTATAATTGTGCAAAATGATACATATATGAAACACTTGTCAACGTCACATGTTTTAGTGATGTACGGATCCTAGCCGACAGTGTGTTTGTTTGCCTTTCCATAAGTAATGCGACGTTTTCAAATTCCAACTTGATATCGGTGAAGTAATGTGCTTCTAAAAAAATTGAAGCCAAGCAACGTCTATAAATCGAAATCGATCGAGGGAATGGTAAGTTTTAACTGTGTAAGTACGTACACATACTCTTACACACTCACAAATTTTTTATTCCGTCTAAATACGTTACTTTATACGTGATTTTATAACCTTTTAGCTTTTCTGACCGAAAATTCAGAAATGTTGATAAACAGCAAGAAAAATGTATTCTTTGATAATTCATTCTCTGATAATTAAGCTTCAATAAATAAATGGCTTGCGTACTATCTACCTAATCTGAGAAACTCAAGGGGTCGAGATTTTTTTCTCGAGCTTTTTCGATAAAAGGTAAATCCAAGCTACTGTAAAACCACTTATCCGATTTTAAAGATGATCAATAGATTTTTCAGGACGATGATGACCTTCCGAGCATCTTCAACACCTGGACAGCTCGACGGTAAAGTCACTGTCAGTTTTAACAGTCGGTACCGTGAGGTAGATGGTCAATGAAAGAAATTCTTTTATTGACATGATACCGGCCAAATTGTGCTTGAGACAGTTGCTGCACCCTGCACATAGTTCCCAGTAGGATAGGTGGTAAAGTCATCTTAGGCGAAATTTGCACAAGGGGCCCGCTGCAAAGGCTTGTATACTTGGGAGGTCAGCGAAGTTGGGGAAGAAGAGATTAGTTGGGTAGGTAGGGTAGGTTAGGCTAGAAAAGATATAAGTTAGGTATGGGAACGTTAAAGCCTGGAAATGGGTAAACATGGAAATATACAAGGGATGGTATGTGGCAGTTTCACCACTATAGTTAGAAAATAAAAATAGCGGTTTTGACTAGGGTCAGTGAAAATAAATTAATACATTTTCTGTTAAAAAATACCGTAAGAGCACTAGGAAGAATATAATTTTGTATGCATGCAAAAGTTGGAAATTGAAAGGTATTATAACAATTTACAAATTCGTTTCTTAAATTTTATATTAACAATAATTGAAAAACCAGTTCATATTTCATTCTCTTTTTTTCTACTTTTACACAAGATTTACCTTAAAATACTTAGTAGCTACAATAAAAGTATGTTTTTTAGTTTGACATAGAAACTTGTGTAAGTTTGATGATAAACGAGACACGTAAATGACACATATTAACTAAGGTTCTCTAAGAAGTGCGTATCATAAATCAAAAATAAGATACAATTTTAATTTTAAGTAAAAAACATCGTACGATACAATAAACTATTTATAAATTTTGATATTATTACATTATTGCATTTAAATAGAATTATTCAAAACACATAGACACTTGCTCCTTTGTCTATAGAAATAAATGTGAAAAAGCTAGTAGCCTTGGTTTTAGAGCATGACTAATTATTTACTATTGAAAATGAATGATATCACATGTTAATATTTTTGTAATCTGCTGTTACCTTTGTCAGGAAACTAAAGAAATTATAATGCTCAGATGATACACAACTTAGCATTGTAGCCTTATGGTGCATCCCAATACAAATATATTACAAACAGTCGTTAAATAATTTTTTTTAAAATATAAATTTTGTTATGCATTTATAGTATGATTAACCATAACGTCACAATGCTCAGTTGTGTATTATCTAGGCATCAGCAATTTCAAGCATCCTAAGGGAGGTAACAGGAGGTTACCAAAATATTGATCCGTAATATTCGAAATTTTAAGTAAATAATAGCCAGGCTATAAAATGAAATCAGTTGTTTTGACACATCAAATGCATTCAAACTTAGTTGTGAAACTATATAAATTACTAATGGTGGCTTATTGTGTGGTTTACATATTTATAAATCACCGCATTTTTCCCAAAAACAGGTAATGATTGTATTGAGCACTGAATTCATGTTTATAAACCTTTTCACAAAAAAGATACGATTGTACATTTTATGCAAAAACTCAGTTAAATATCTCCTATAGATTTCAACTGATCATGAAATTCCTAAACTACATTTACCTTTTGACTCATAAGTAACTTTTTACTGTAAAGTTTGTGAATTACAAAATTTATACAATTTACTTACAATAACAAATTTTCCTAAGAAAATTTGATATCTTTAAATAATTGGCTAAGACTGTTACTCCACATATTTCTCTGTTAGCTTGATTGATTCCAATTTTGTTTCTGTACATGAGATTCCTGCAAAAAAAAATATTTTAGGATAAAATTTATGGTACATTAAAAATTATTCAACCAGCAAAAAAGTATTGAAAATATTTATTTATATATTTTCTGCACATGAAAACAAATCTTATTAGGATTTGATGAGAGAAAAATGTAGTCTATACAACCCTTGATGGTT
Organism: Copidosoma aretas; assembly: GCA_030522625.1. Classification (NCBI taxonomy): domain Eukaryota; kingdom Metazoa; phylum Arthropoda; class Insecta; order Hymenoptera; family Encyrtidae; genus Copidosoma; species Copidosoma aretas. Next base: position 24,453 of record JAPYYV010002800.1, read on the forward strand.
TTTTTATTCAATATTTATAAAAATGGAATATCGGATAACTTATATTCAATGATAAATAGGTCTACAAATGTATTACAATCACTGTGGAGTAGAAAAATAATAGGAAATACAGCCCTGAACAATCTATTGCTTTTACGTGAATTATAAGATTATCATCAAGATCGTTCAAAATAATAATTGACGCAAAAACATAGTATTCCAACTTATATTTTCCAGTTTGATTATACATTAAATAAATATTGTATGCATACGGAGAAGTTTTGCAAAACTGCCAAGATAAAACCATGTGCTATCATTCTTCAAAATGATAAATATTCTGTAGAAGAAAAAAACTAACCATGAAAGGTTTCCATTTAAATCGTGATATCTGGAGGAATTTTTATGTTTAATTGAACTGGATAAAATCACATTTCTTAGTGTGTAAGCTTAAAGTGTGATAATATATATTTTGAAGCGAGCAGAGCTAACAAAACACTTTGAATCTGTCAAATAAAGAAGTTAAGTGCTATGTTGTTCATAATTTTTTTTTCGTAATTTAAATGATGACATGACTACACAGTAGATGGTCTTTATCAAGTCTACATATAAAATAACACTATACATAAATTATTATAGCTGGTATATATGAGTATAATAGACTAATAAACATTACAATTTATTAATCGACAACATACAAATTTTCTGTTAGTAACGTAATAAAGTCTTAGTGGACTTAGATATAGGGTATTCCTATACTCAAAGCCACACCAACTATCTTTACGAAAGTCGAAGCAGGCTAGGTACAATATCAGTACATATATGCGCATGGTACACACGTAAAAGGCAAGTATACTTAAAACAATTCAAAACTCTAAACAGTTTGGATGTCATACAGAGGATAGTAACAAATTGAAAACATATACTTCGAATCATGTATAAAATAATGTAAGTTGTAAAAGCAGAGATCAAGTTGATATTTTGATAAAAAAAAATAAATTTCAATTATACGCAATTTTTGAACTGTCATAAAGATCTTATGATTAAAAGGGCCAACGAAGTTTGAGCGTTTGTAATTATTTATAACAATGATTAGATTAAACAAGCAGAGAACTGTTTGAGTGATAATAGCATATATGAATCCATAGTTGGTGATCATTCAAGTTTTGTGGAGCTAAAGACTAATAAATTTAATGTAATATATAGATATGCAATTAGGCAAGATGCTATGGCCTTGTCAAAGTACATATAACTGATTAGTCTATGAGGTTGATCGTGTCTTCTATTGGATCTCCGACATATCTTCTTTCTCAATTTTCTATCTTCAAAAGGAGAATCATATCGAATAAAGCCCTTCATTCGTGATGCGATTAGTTGGAGTTGAGATCACGTGATTCTCATTCAAACGACGTTCGCGGGTTATATAAATATATATTCTTGATACAGATCCACTTATTGTCTTTCAAACAATCAAAGCCATACGTTGTTTTAAGAAAAAATCATCGTGTTATAAAAAAAACGAATTACTTGATTTTCTTCAAGGAAAATCTTGAAAATAATTTATTATGTTTAATGAAATTCAGGAGGTTGGCGCGCGGAGTGCTCTAGTATTAAAAATTTCCTAAAAAAAAGTTTACCTGCTTCAAGTGTCATCATTAAAAAGAGTTATGAATTTGTTGAAGATATTTCTGATTTGTTATTCCACAACGTTTTTTTTGTAAGTTTTTATGTTATTTTCTTTGATAAAACAGTTTCATTGGATATACAACTTTTTTTTCATTGTAAATCTGAAGTTACATTTCTTCGATATAAAAACATAACGAATTCATCACATCTATAGTTTTTAATACATCAGCGACTGCAGTACAATGATATTTTGTATAAGTTACAGAGAATAATTTCTTCAAATTGGTCAAACGTTATTTTTTGAATAGTTTTGTCATGTAATAATTGATTGGCCTACACAACTATTTATTATTTCACACTATGCTATTGAAACTTTGCGAACAAAATAAATTTATTATTGAATTGTAGTTTTCTTGTCATGATTCATGATAAGGAATATTTTCTTTCAAAAACAGTTTGGAATATCTTAAAGAAATTCACAAAATCAGTTAGAGTTTTTACTTTATCAAGCCTATTTTCATGAATCACAATTATTCGTTTCTAATTCAAATGATAAAAATTGTGTTTCTGCTTTTGTCATATATTAAAAAGGATTTTGATTGTATTTATAATTTTTAACAGAATATTAACATAATTATTGCAAAAGATTATAAGTGGAATTGATTTCAAGTTCCAACATGATAAGTATACGTTTTTTTACGTGAGGGAACCTTTGCAGGTCTTAGTTCAGCGGTTACCGTGTCAGCATTTCACGCGGAAGAACCAGGTTCATACCTAACCAACATCGGATTTTTTTATACTAAATTAATAAACATTTAAGTTTGTTATAATCATTACTAAATGTTCATAATTCTCTTATATAAAGTATGTAATATTACTAAATATAATAATAACCAATAACAATTAAAGTGAAATATAATAAATCAATAAGATCAGTTAAGATGTATATCACTTACCAAATAACATGATAATTTAAAATAAATATTTCATTTAATGAATTTTCTAGCATAAAGTTGAAAGTATCTAATATATATACAATAATATCTGGACCCTAATAATAAATAGTAGAACCATTTAAAACAACAATATAATATCAGTGGTAGAACCAATCAAATGCTATTATTAAATCGATCAATATACTTCTGAATAAATACTGTCTGTTTCCATATGTATAATTATTTTTTAAGTTTAATATTTTAATAATTTATTCAAATATTTATTTAACCTAAAGGAGTAATGCACATCGTTTAAAGAAGTATGATTGAATGATGAACGAATATTCTTTTTAATTATTTTCATCATTGCGTCAAATAATAATGTGGTTCAATCTATCATAATAAGTAATTTAATTTAATGATTCGTGTCTTCACTGGAAGTAAAAAACTATTGAACTTGTGACTTGAACTTGTAAATATGACTTGAAATCTATTAGTAGAAGATTGCAATTCTAATAAAATTATTTATTCAGTACCATGTGATGAAATATTTTTTTGAAACTAGGAAAATTTCTTTTTAGTGTACTTATTACGGTCTAATTTCTCTAAAAAAAAAAAAATTCTTAAGCATTTTTTGCCCCTTCAAGATATTTTTGAGCTTCCACATAAGCTGAAATAATTATTTTCTACTGATTTATTTTTCTATCACAATGCAAATTAGTGTAATTGCATTAAAAAAACAAATATTTTTTTATTTTCGTATTTATAAATAGGAAATATAGAAATAAATAGAGTATAGAGTATTCACCTTATCACGCAAAAGATAACCTCTTTAGTGGAAATTTAATTATACAAAAAAAAATTTTAAATAGATAAAATGTAAATCAATCTTGAAGATACTCTTTTGATGATAATTTAAATACCTTAAGGAGGTTTTTCCGCTCTTCCGGGGGGGTTAAAGGGAGCACGTACTCTTCCGTAAGGCGCTGTGTTAAAGTCAGCTGTACTAACCTAGCTCAAAAACGTCCGCTCTCTCGATTACAGAAGATGCATGTGTGTTGAAGTCGCCAGTACTCATTAGTGTATTAATAATATGCCTCAAAACAATTACATAATGTACTTTAACGCATCCAGTTTCTTATAGTATGAGTTAAATAGCATAAGTACTATTTATACGTGCGATAAAAAATGAGGAGTAAAACAGCGTAGTCAATCTAATCTTGTATCAATAAAAGTATGCTACGAATTTTCGAAATCAGACATTTTAA
>JAPYYV010002801.1:0-20110 GCA_030522625.1 Copidosoma aretas
GTAACGCAGTCTCTTGAGTATTACAGAAAATGTATATCAACAAAAGAAAAGACAAAAGTACGCGACCAATTCAACGGCAAAATTTAAACACTTTATTTCCACCACACTTACTCCAGGCTTCGGACTGGCAGCAAATATATGTATCGTCGGTGAAAACATAGAAATATTATATAAATATTTATAGGTATATAAATATTATTTCGTGAACCGTAAACCGCAAAAACCTGATACAAATATTTTAGACAACTGTAGAAAGTTCCATCCACAAACCAAGAGTCTAATTCAGACAGAATTTTCCAATTACTGGTTGTGGAAAATAATTTTTTACTAACACAATATTATAGTGTGTGTTGTACGAGAGTAAATTACTATGTAGCTTTGGAAAAAGTAACTAGGGACCCAACTCGGTATCTGTGTTTAATGACTGGGACCCAACTCGGCACCAGGATTAAATTTTCTTATCACCCGGGACCCAACTCGACTCCTCCGCTTCCACGTAACACTAACGTACTGTTCTCAAAAAACTTGTAATAATTATAAGTATAATGTTTATGAATAATTCAAACGCGCTGTATGTCGATACAAAAAATTGAAATTAGTACCATGTACGCCTTTAGAATCGTTAAATAATTTTCTCAACTCGGAAATTCGAGAAAACTACAGTCACAGTAGAATTTTGATGATCTTAGGTTCGAAATCTTGCTCCACCATCATAAGTTATGGGACAGAAATGCGCGTGCAGTGCATAAAAACTGAGGGATCGAGTTATACCTGAATCGCGTGTCTCGCATGCGTGTGATTTTTACTGCAGCACAGAAATAATGCAGCGATAATGGGTTTCGGATTTCAAAGAGACGACAAAGATCTTGTAGTTTGAAAAATAAATTTTAATGGCAAAAATTAAAAACAAAATAAAACATTCATGCTGACACGGATGTTAATAAAATGTGTAAGTTTTGTTTTAAACTGGCAAGTTAATTCAGAGAACCCGGCGAAATCCCGCACTGTCCATTATTTCTCGAGACAAATCGTTCGAGAAGTATAAAAAATATTTCAAAAAATACCACAAAGTTACAATATCTTGGCACGAAAAGATGAAAAGTTTTGAAACCAACGGCGTAGTACTGCAGTAAAAGTCTGTCTCTCAAAACACTTGTTGCACACACGCACAGACACACATACACACACACAGACACACGCTCTGCTAAACAGTTCGCATACGATTCGACGATAACTCGACTGAGTCATGCATTTTTGTGGATACTATAAAAAATACAATCGACTCACTGTCTTAGGACCGCGGTCTGCGCTTGCATGAAACTCGACTCCTTATACAACAGCACACACCCCAAGACCCTTTGGAGCCACAGCATCCGGGTAGGTACTTGCAGACGCAACCAGAGTCACACAGCCGCGACTCCCGCGAGCCGAGTACGATGCTCACTGCGCGAAGAGTGAAATACAAACTGACGACTGATCTTGCTCGCACGTCGGCGACTCGGCCTCTTGTATTATATAAATCGATGAGAGGAGTGTATAGAAAATGTGTGGAGTGGAGGTGGAGGAGTGCCAGATAGGCGCGAAGCAAAATGTACCGACAGCAGCGCTCACAACTCCCAGCAGTCCCAGCGAAAGGTTGCAAAATTTAACGTGTGTGTGTGTGTGTGTGTGTGTGTGTGTGTGTGTGTGTGTGTGTGTGTGTGTGTGATTTTAGATTAAACATTGGGGCCACGGGGAATTCGTAAGCACCGAACATTTTTTTTTAACGACATTGAAAAACAAAATAATTTACGAGAAATAAAATTGCACTCCTGAAGAAGACGAATGAGAAATCAAAACTTTGAGACTCCACCATGCTGATCGGTGCCATTTTCATGGTAGTACTTACACGGATATACTTACTTACTGACAATTCGGAAAAGTAGTCTCACGCTTTTTCTTCATTGCACCGCGATAGTTGGCACGTCAGAGTCGGATGTATGTGTAATACCCCAACCGTCCGAGAGCTGAACATCTGGGCATTTTCTCAGAGGCATATTCATTCATCCTCCTTCCACTCTGTGATTTTTTTCACAACGGAAATTTTTATTGCCTCATGCTCTGCACGTATGCGCATATAATAATCTGGGTAGATGGAAAAGTTTTTCTCCGGAAAACGCATGTTTGGGTGTTCTCGGGTATATAGCATACGTACAGGATATCCCCAGTCTGGTACGTGGAATAAATGTTAAGGAGAATAACATAGGATCGAAGTTTTTCCAGCAGGATACTAGGATATATAGGTTCTTGTGATTTAAATGTTTTCATGGTGGTGGAAAATTAAAGAATGTACAATTTATAATTAGAAAAAAATAATTGTATATTTCACAGCAATGAATATACTCATTATTAATATATTTCAATTATTAATAAAATAATATTTTCTATTTTTATACTGTTTTGAGGTGAATGTACCCTATAATACTAAATAATTACCGGAACTTCTCTGTAGCAAATGTCGTATAAAAAAAAAATCACAATTTATTCACATACTTATACATAGCGAATCGAAAAATCTTAATCTGCTTTCCAAGTTACTAATCCTATTGTTATATCTTGTATATAGTACAATCTTAATGTAATAATAAAAAGTAAGTGTCGGACTAATGGTCATGACTATATTTCAATTTAAAATATATGGGTAAAAATATATGGTCACATAAAAAAGAAAAAAATCGTTTTTATCTCAAAAGTCTTGCGTTTTAAAAATCGATCTACACTTCACGAATAGCTGCTGCTGCTGCTGCTGCTCGAGGCCAATAAGTTTAGCATATAATCAACGGCTATAGTACAATGCGAAGAAGCACGCAAGTGAGCTCTGCGCTTGAACAGGTAGAATTTTGCCGAATCAAGTTAATACCTTCGAAAACAAAGATATCCTGTCAAAATATCAGATCTGATGAAAATTTACACCTCGTGATTAATAAGACACCTGATTCGTAGTATTCGTACAATAGTTTATAAATCATTGAAAATTTGTGCATAATGTTTCCTAAATGGCCATGTCTTCCCGTACTTTTCAAGGTAAAGGTTCAACCGATCCTCCTCGGTTAATTGAATTTCAATTTAGGATTGTTAAGGTGATGCATAAGTGATACATATATAATATACTACTCCATACCATCAGATAAAAATCCGTTGTCATTATATTTCATTTCTTACAGGCATCCTTGACATAGTTTTACGATAAATTTCTCGATTTTCAGGCGTCGTTAGGTCGTACAACTCGAGCACCACGTCCTTTTTCGTTTCGCCCCTGAGCAGGATGAAAAAACATGAATTTGCAAACGAGTGTTTCACAAATGAAAAAATAAAATAAAAAAAAAGCAAAAACAAAAAGAATTCAACATAATTACTTACATTAGCAAAGCTGGATCGGCCGCAGAGCCGCTATAGACGGCGTTTCGCCGCAAACCCAGGGGCCCGTCGAACCCCCGAAAAAAATCGCTTTTGGTCATCGTATTGGTGGTGCTGCTTCTCCGAGAGCCATCGCTCGCGACGCTACTACCGCCACTGCCAATAGGCTCCGGGTACTCGTCGTAGATCTCGTAGACGCAAGCCTCCGAGGCCGCGACCTTCGCCTCCCTGCACAGCTTCAACGAGCACCGGGGCATGGTGCAGTGCTGTATGTGGCCCCAGTAGTTCAGAGAAATGGCGAAACAGTCGAAACAGTCCATGAAACTATTTTCACCCTCGGCTGATAAGGAGGCGACGCAATCGTGGTGCAGCATGTCGCGCATCCACTTGCAGCTGCCGTCCATGCACTGGCAGTTTTCTTCGGTTATGTGGTTGATCAGCTTTGGGAAATCGGTCAACTGGAATATTATAACATACAATAACGCGTGCCATTATTTTTGTTTTAAAAATTATGAGATCGAAGGAGCCGATTTCTCATATCATTTGCTAGCAGCGCACAAAAAGAAAAAAAACTCGAGTCAGAATTAATCAAGTTATCCAAGCTCGGACAATTTTTATTTTCCAAGACAAACGTATATTTCTTAATTGAGTAAAGTGTGGGACACACTTTTTTTTCAGAGCCTTTTCGAGTTTTCCAATGCACTTGCGCTGGTGCGAGTATTGTGATAAGTAAAACGTTTTCTGTATACGTATTTTAGGCCGAATGCATGCGTTGTTAAAAAAAATGATGGAATCCCGAAATTCGAAAGTAAAACATCTTTTCTACGATTTTAACCGGAGTTTTCTCACGTAGAGGGAGCTATTCACAGCTATATTACTGTATAATCATTCAATAAACAATGAATTAGTCACTATGATCAACTAATCAACTAACTATTTCAATTCGAAACATTATTAGCATATGATATACAACAAAAATGGTTACACTCATAGTAATTAAGTTTGTTTCTCACAAAAGTTCCAAAAAGTTTTATCCAGCAAACTGATTGTTAAGAATAAAATAACTTTTTTTCTTACCTCAAAATTGGCAATGCTAATCTGCGCATCGTGTAGCTCGTGCACTTTTTTCTCCACAATCCTCCGAAATTTTTCTACTGTAAACGATCCGATCGAGCCTGCCATCTTGATGCACTTAAGAGAAATATAATATTTTACAAAAATTATAACGATTTACTATACTATTAATGATACACGAGTGCGTTGCCAAGATTCGACTGAATGATTTCGGAGCAAATTTAGAAGCATATTATATAGAGTGGTTGAATACTTTGACGATAGAATCGTCATACTTAATGGTTTTTGAACAGTATACTGATTTTATAAGCAGTAGACCGAAATTCCACTGATTCGAGTGTGTGTACATTATGGAAATATATGACTTGTAACTTAGGGAAAGTGCACTAATGTACCCCTGGGATATCGACTTTATGGAATTTTTCAGTGTAACTTCGAAACTAGAAAATAATGGTATGGTTGTCATTTTTGGAAAGTCGAATGACAATTAAAGGCCAAGTAAAGGAAATTTTGTATTTGTCACTTTTATGTACATCAAAAGAGACAAAAATGGCTCACAATAAAAATTAATCATACACAATGGGAAAAATGTGCACGCTTTCAAAAATTTCAGGATGGTTAGCACGTACGTAGTACATATATATATGTCAATAATAATGGGTTCACAAATAAACATAAAGCTTTTATGTTTCTAATAATAATCTCATAATTATTTATTAGCCAGTGATAGAAAATAATTTTACACTGTACATAAAAAAGTACACTTAGGCCCTTATTCATGTACAAATCATTGTTCACAATATTATACGATATAATCTACTACACGCTTTATTCAATCTATTCATATATGCTGTCTCGGATACAAAAAAATAAACTTAAATATTGGTGTCAAAGAAATAAATTAGATAAAAAGCCGATGGCTTTGTTACAGACAACGAGCAATAATTATTTCGACACAAGTCTAATATCGTTGATTTAACGTACATCATTTTTGCCATGTCTAGATGACACTGTTCACTGTTTTTGATGAAAAAATAATTGTTAAATCATTTTTCCTGTCTCGTGTTTCCTTAAGCTAATATCACAATGGCGTTTATACATAGTAACACTGAACTGTTGAATTATTCTTCACGTACTTCTTCACTCGCGCAAGGATTAAAAGTAATATCAGTTCCTTGGTTTGATAGCCGAGACGATTTTCTGCACGAAATTCAAGTTCTGTAACAACTAGCCTTATGCTCGTCGGATTCAATTATTTATGGCAGTTTTCTGTTTATCAAGAAATATTTACATGCCAGTGTGTAGCAAATGGAAAAATTTCGCTCGCTACGTGATCAAGTTCCAAATCTTGTAAGCTGTGGTATCATGTAAAATCATAGTATATATACTGCTAAGATCGAATGTTTTCAACCCTCATCTCAGCTACAGAGCGGTAGCACATACACGATCCGGGACATTCTTTACTTTTGTATGAGCTATTTTACAATTTTTTTTGTTATATAATACTGTAGTCAATGAACATCACTAAATTCTTGAAGTTTCAATCAACTATGCATGTAATTTACTGTACTAGTTTGTTCAGGAAAATAAATAAATAAAACATTTTTGCTATCATTTTAATTGTGGATTCTTTAGTTTAGTACCACATTAAACGTTTTAAATATTAGTTCAAAGAAAAAGTATTTGATAAATCATGCTGAATTACTAACTCTTCCGTACAACCGTTTGGAAATTTATTTTTACAGAAAAACATGGAAAAAAAAAAAAAAAAAAGAGCAACAGATATTGAAAATGCTTACTTTGACGTTAGTCTACTACCATGAAATTGTTATCGAATCAATATTACTGTAAATATCCATATCATATTTCAACATTATTTAAATTTTTAAATTGAATTTTTTTTTTAAATAATAACCCAGGGTTTAAACAATATTAATATAAATGAATAATGCTCTTAAAATATAAATTTGCTGCTATTATTTACATTAGATGGTACAAATATACATTACATACATAAGTTAATTGCTTATTATATCAAGATTCGCTTTACAAAAGTAAAGGGAAACGGCAAAAATTCTCACATAATTCTCAATAAATTAGATGATACACATCGTATAAATTACAATTTGAATGAATTATAATTTCAATAAAAGACGAAGTACATGTACTTTGCAAGTTCAAAAAAACGAGAAAAAAAATTAGTCAAATTGCACTGTACTGTAACTTAAAATTTTTTTTTTTAAAGAGATCTCTTTGAATACATAACAGAATTCTAAACATCAATTACTCATTTAATTTATCAATACAAGATTTTAAATTTATTTGAAGCAATAAAAAACAACTTTTATTTATGTATTTATCAGCTATCGTAATCAGAAAAAGTAATAATGCTGTAACGATAAAATTATACTTCATTCAAACACTCAACAATTATAGCGTGAAAATAATTTCGTTGAGCAGAGGAAAACAAATGTATTTACAAGTAAAAATGTGTAAAATGTTTAAATTTTCTTTATAATTGATAAACATGATACGAACGTCTGATTGCGGCTATGAAAACCACAGCACTGAAAACTTTACGTTATATTTACTTAAGTGCTATTAATAATTTAGAAAATTACAATGATGTATATTTACTATTTTACAAAGTACTTATAGGTACCGACGCCTAATCTGACAATTTTCGCGTTTTTTCAGACATACTTATGAAATCACTGAATCTTCGAAAAAACAATAATGAACTCGAAAAGTTCAAAAAAACTTTTGTTAAGGACGTAACAAAGTATAAACGAAGAAAAACTACACCGATGTGCAGCTTATCCATAAAAAAAAAAACCTTAGGCGCCAAAAATCAGTCAGGAGTACGCGCGTCGTTATCGATATCCAGACAGCACTTTGGGTGTTGGCTTTCTGATACGACCTCTGCTACTTACGCTGTAGCCTATCATAGAAGAGTTCTGCCCGTTTGAACTCCCAACTCCGATGCTTTCATCGTCACTCGCTGCTTCGCCGTAGTACGGTCTTTTTACAGCACGACGCGTTGTTTTCGCCTGAGCACTCGAACTGCCTTGACTGTTCTCTTCGTAATATTCTATATCTTCGTCACCACAGTTATCGTCCTGATCAGAATCCTCATTATAGCGGCGCTTGGCGTTTGAATGTCGGAGATTGTGATGTTTGTTTGGACTACCGGTAAATTTGGATTCACTAGAGTAACGAGTTCTGCGAGTTAGCGGGAGTTCGTTTTCCTCGAAAAAGTTGTTAAGAACTTGATGTTCTGTGGCAACGTAGTCGCTACTGTTGTCTTCGTTGTCTTCATCTTCGATATCTTCATGCTGTTCCTCCTCTCCCTCTTCTTCTATATCTTCTGCTTCAATTAAGCCATCATTTAACAAGTTCTCCACTGCAGTAATGGTTTCCAACCGACTATTTTCTTCTGCGATCACGAACTCTTCCTGTTTGTATTTACTGTCCTCGTTGTCCTCTTCGTCCTCGCTGTCCTGAATATTATTCCTAGCAGCAACGGCACGGACTTTTTGTTGTGTTCTGCTACGACTTCGCGTTGCTGTGACCTCCTCACTATCATCCGTCAATGTCATCACGAATTCCTCACCATCACTCTGTTCTACACGATTACCATAAACATCAACTTCTTCCTCGTCTTCTTGATCCTCTTCGTCGGTGACGTCGTTCATTGGCAATCGCTTTTCCGGTGTTCTGTTCGGTCTTGTTTTTCTGTTGTTCTTTGCTCGGTTCTTTCGTGTCTGCTTACTTCTACAAGCTGGCTCGTAAGATTCATCTGAATCGTCATCATCACCGTTTACCAAGTACCTTCTTGGTCTCATACTGCGACCCTTTTCTGGATGTACAATGACATAATTTTCATCACCATCCTCTTCGTCGTCTTCAATCTCTTGATCTACCTCGTCTTCTTCGTCTTCTTCCTCAGAATTATCTTCAATGATCTGTCGTTTCTCTGGACTTCGGTTGGGCCTTGTTTTCTTGACAGGGCTGCTATTTTTGGCTTGGTTTTTTTTTGACTGCTTGCCTTTGGCGCTTGGCACATATTCATCCGAATCACTTCCATCGTCATAACCATTGACTGAACGCATACTTCGAGATTTTTTGTTTCGTTTCGGCCTTTCTTCATCATGGCTCGATTCACTCATGCTTTGTTTCGAATTTTCATTTTCAAACTCATCAACATCATCGTCATCATCATCATCATCATCAGCCGAGTGCGAGATTTTTCGTTTTGTTCGAGGTCGTAAAGAAAGACGCGACGATTCTGCCGAGCGCTTGGGATAACCATTCACGAGCGTGGATGGACCTGCTACATCGCAATTTTTTACGGGTTTTTTTGATCGAGCAGTATCAACCTCTTTTTGATCATCCTCGTCATCATTTTCCATTGGCACATCATTATCACCATCCTCATCATCCTCTTCGTCACTGACAATTTTTCTTTTTTTAGATGAGCCTGTACAGAAAATAATCATAAGTAACCCGCTGAGATCAAAATTTAATAACAGTTTTTATGCACTTACCAGCTCCATTTGTTAACTGTTTCTTCGGACGGGACGTCTTATTTTTTACATTATTTTTCCGACGCGATGCCGATTTCCAACTACTTGAAATGCTGTGCATGTGTTCCTCAAACATAGCTGATAATCGAACCGTCATACAATATATCTGAAAAAAGGCTCATTCAAACAAATTTTTGTAACTGAAACTCACTTAAGTGGCAGAAAATTTTAACTAACCTTTGACTTTGGATTTGTATTGTAACTTTTACTATTCGAGAATATTAATTTTATATCTTTGGCAAATTCATTAGGAGACTCGTAATTACCTCCCATGAGTTCTTCTCTAACTGTTTGTAGATCCATTGGGGTATCGATGATCTGTTGGTAATCTGGATGCTCTAAACTATCAACAGGTGCCCTAAACAAAAAAAAATTTCAAGATTTCTTTTAAGATCGCAACTTTTTCATTTAAAGAGACAAAATAATTACCTAAATGGCATAGAGTCTTTACACTGCCACAGTGTCTCTAAAAGTTGTTTACACGCTACCCTCCAGTCCTTGCTGAAATTTTGGTTTTTCCTGTGCCTACTACTCAAATTAGCAGTTCGTCGAGGTCGACTAGAACTTGTAGACGGTCTATTAGTATCATCATTTTCGACGTCAATTTCCGAATCTGAAGTTTCGTGGTAACTATTTGTTATTTCGTGGTACAAAGTAGTGACATCTCCACACTCAGCTCCATCTTTGCTGTAATTTATAAACAAAAATTATGTTTAAGTATTGATGCACAAGAAAAATACAAGATTTTGCTCATTGCTGCAAAACTTACTTGATGATTCGCAGACATATGTCAGTGATGATTCTCGCCTGCTTGACAATTTGACTGGTTTTTTGATTGAATCTTTCAGCATTATAGGCCAAGTATCTAACATCAAATTGAGCAGCTGCAATCCGCCTATAAAATCGGTTTTCGAAACGTGCCTTGATCGTTGATATATCTATCGGGTATTCAATGATCCTTGCGTAAGATGGGTACAAGCTGAGATCGACTGGTGCTATAAAGGGCTCTGCGATGGCCAAAGTCATGACTTGGTCGAGTCTTCGGATTATTTGACAACAGGTCAACTCACGATCACCCATGGGCCACTCTTCCGGCTGAGGTTGATACAGAGTTTCCTGGATCTCTTCTGGAAGAACTGGGACAGCACCAGCCACCTCCGTCGGTAATCCTATGTGTTTCGATATCGAATATTAATCACAAAACTAATGAATCTTTTTTGAACACTCAAAGTCCTTTGATTTTCGCTCTCGAATATCGAGGCAGAGATATATTATTCAAGAAATCTCGAAGTTAACAAAAAGCAAACTAAATACTTACGCTGTTCATCGAGAGGTTCGAGATCCCAAGGACTCATGTGCTCCATTTCTCCGTTGTCCCACCGAATTAAGAAACACAAGAAAGACGAATCAGGAAAGTCTTCGGAGTGCGGTTGAACAGATACAATCTGTCCAGTCCACCAGCTGTCGTCGATCACGCATCTAAACTTATTGCCTTGCGTCCAGTGTCTTTCAAGTGCAAGTTCAAACGTTTGACGCAGAATGATAAAGTCCAGGACGTCTGGCATATCATGATACTTGATCACAAAAAATTTTCCCGTGACATGGCCATTTTCGTCCAACTGTTGTAGTCTCACGCTACACAGCCTTGGTGGTTTTATTTCATACTTTATACCGACGACTCTAGCAAACTCTTGAGCCTGGAACAAAAAAATTGCGCATCATGAGTACAGCACAGCTTAAAAGAAAAGCGCACATTTACAATCTACCGTACGCACCTTCAGATCCAGTTTTCTCCACGGTTCGCAAGAATGGCTAATGTTGTAAATTTTCTTTGCCTTCACCATGTCAAAGTATTTTTTATGACCTTGACGGAAATAAACGACTTCGTCGCCCATTTGTGGGAAATAAGGTGTTTTCTTCGGTATCACTTCAGTAAGCCATTCTGGTGGACGATAAATTTCAGGTAGTTCAGTCACAGCACTTGTGCTCGGTTCCTCTTCCGCCAGCACCACCTATTTTTATTAAAATGACGGTATAAAAAAAAAAAAAAAAAAAAAAAAAACATATTCCAAATAGATTCACTTAAAAAAATAACTTTATGAACCTTCTTCTTCGGTCGCTGACTTCTTCTTCTATCCGAATCGCTGGGAGGTGTGGCAGGTCGCTTCTGTACAGGTTTTCGTTTGCTCCGCTTTGGCGGTTCTAAACTTTCACCGTGATCGGCCATCCAATCGGAGTATTCGCTACTTGTATCAGATGACGAAGAATCCGAGCACATTTGTTCCTCATTGGAAGAAGACTCGTTACTGCTGCCTGAACTCGCGGAATTTTCCTGGTTATCAAAATCTTCATCCTCTTGTTCTTCATCGCCCCGAGTAGCCCTTGTACGATAACCATGCCTGGCAGTGCGACTTTTTTTGTTGCGAACTGATGATTTGGCTTGATCTAGCGCCGTAACACTGGTTGTTTCAGGTTTTCTTCGCATTTCCCGCTTCCAGTAATCCATTTCCATTTCAAACATTGCAAGTCTATAAAGAAATAAATAAATAAAAACATGAAATTTTTCAAATTGGCTGTTGAAATCACTTAGAATCACAACTCACGTTTCTTTATTTATTTTGCGAAGAACGGCTGGATGAAGCCTCCGCACCAGAATGGGCTTCTTCCAGGGAGTAGTGTTATCGCGTTGCCAGTTGCCACTACTGTGTCTAACGCCCTCGTCATCACCAAAGCGTCGTAGACCTGGTCTACTGGCACGCGGGCTCGCAATTTGCCGCACCAGCTGTTCTTCGTTATTAGCAGGAGCAGCATTATCCTCTTGGTTCATCTGCTGACGTTGAGCGAGCTGCTCAATCAACCGGTCGATAATCGAACGGGGATGTTCCCCTGCCTCGGGCAGACCTTCGATTACCTCCTGTTGACCACTGGCGCCGACAGCTATATTGGGTACCAACTGCTCAGTCTCACACGTTTCTCGACCTGGAACGAGCCTTTGCAGCGCTGGTGAATAAGGATTTCCATCGACATCAACAAGAAATGGCGGTGGCATCAAATGTGGCGCTGTTTGCGTTTGCTCGTCCAGAACGAAGTTGTTGGCATCTCGAATCAAGGGCCGGTAATCAGTGTGGAAAAACAACTCCTTTGGCACAATCTTTAACTGCTGAACTCCAGAGCCGAAACCATACATCATTAAATGGCCATGGGAGTCGGTTGCTGCCAGCATCGTACCATCGGGCGACCACTTGGCATCGAAAACAGCACCACTACCTTGACCCTCGATGAAGTTTTGGAAACAAGCTACAGGCTCAGTTTTTAGCACGTCCCAGATCATCAACTGTCCGTCATGACCAGCACTGAGGATGATACGAGGGTCAATCGGATGCGATTCTAACACAAACACTTCGTCCTTGTGGCCGCGAAGAACTCGCACAAGCTCGACAGTCTTAGCGTTCCACACTTTTAACGAATTATCGTTAACTGCTGTAACGACCCACTCGTCACTCAAGTCCCAACAAACCATCGTTACTTTTAACTTTTTATTAGAGTTGTCTTCCGTCTCTAGTTCACTGCAAACATAAATATTGTTGACTCACCATGCCATGTTTTGTTTTATTTTTTAATTTGTAAATCAAATAATTTTTGGGTATTACCCAGCCAGCTTGGTGGTCATAACGAGCGCTTTGTTACGCCACTCCTGTTGTTCAAAGTTCCAGATATAGGCAGTGCCGTCCTTCGAGCCGGAGATAAATTTAAGACCGCTGTGGGCCCATTGAATACTATCAACAGTATCGGAATGAGCTTCGACTTCAAGAACACGTCTAGGGCCCTCATGGCCATGCATCTGATAGACGCGCACATGATGATCAGCCGAGCCTGCAGCCATAAATGCACCTCCTGGACTGAAAGATGCGCAAATCATCTGTGCCTGACCTGGACGCATTTTTTCATGGTACTGGATGGGCTTTGGTCTGGAGATAATATCAACGATGCAATGAAATTCATCGCTTGAAATTGTTTACTGTTAATAGTTAAAATTACTTACTGAAATACGTATCGATCTTTGTCCTTTGAATGTGACCAAAATGCTACCGAACCGTCACTGCTTGTAGAGACTAAATAATAAACACCGTGGCAAGGGATGGGACAAAACTTTACAGACGTAATTGTGCCCGAATGTCCGGAAAGTACTGCAATCTAGACAAAATATTTGAAATCTTTATCCTATTCTTAGTAAGAATTCATGTTTTACTGTAATTTCTTTCAATACATACTGGCGACATAGTTTGAAAGCACCAAACCCTGATAACCTTATCAATACTACCGGCAGCAAGCAAAGTATTATCAAAATTAACAGCTATGTCCATAATTTCGGACAAAGCGCCGCGAAAAGTAGCCAATAGCCGGCCATCTGTCGAACTCCAGATTTTTATGAGTAAATCATCAGCACCAGTGATGATGTATTTACCGGTGCGGTCGAATAACACACAGTATACAGCTGACAAGTGGCCCAGGGTATGCCTGTACAGCTGCATTTTGTTGTAGAATTTCGAAGAGATCACTTCGCGCCTGGAGAGCGGTCCAGAATTTTCTCTGCCCTGAAGTACTTTTACTGAAGAAAAATCTTTTGTTAAAGTTTCTGATGTTTTAGAAATAGGTATGTATTAGAACGTGGCTTACCTATATTGAGGGCAGGAAAGTGTCCAGGAGGATCTGTGATAGGCTTGCCTCCATTTCTGATCGAAAAACTTCTTATATTGCGAACGTATTTGAGCATATCTGAGGAAAAAATGACATATTTGTACGATTCTACTCTCATTTGTTAGTCACTACTGGGTCACATTATTTTTACCTTCTTTTGTTCGAAGCAAGGACTGTTTTCCAGCACCAAGCAAAGAAATGGCTCCAGAAACACATGGTGGCACTTCTTTTTCCAAAACTGGCCCTATTCGTGAACATATTTGCAGCAAATGTTGGCCACTAATGTGAGGGTACTTTCTTTCCTACACAACCAGAAACCCAAACATTATAAAAAATGCACGTTATGAAATTTCAACATGATAAGATATGATTCAACGATCGTGAATTCAAGCCAATTTTTGAACGAATCAGGGAGATATCTCTCTCTCCGAAAATATGAAAATCTCGCAAAGCGAGAGATGCTGCCTCTTTGTCTAATAATAAATCGAATAAATCGAAAGGGGGAGGAGAGGAATATGGCTCACAAACACAAGTATGAAGATCGACCATATTATACACAACTTCCCCAGCAACGGTGCACTAAGAGAGAATCATCTGCAATACCCTAACGCGCGTTCCGATAAATTTGATTGGCAACTACTTCATAAAAGGGATTTGCGAGTGTGGGTGTTGGTGTAACATTTCATTACCTGGTCTTTAAGAAGCAGCTGGTACTTGTACCGCTTGAATTCATGCAATTGCTAGGTTTTTATTTCAGAAATGATTAAGTGTTCACTCAATTTGGCTATATCTGTTCAATTAAAGGTCTTTGGAGTATAATCGTAAAATATTGAAAATATTAAAATTATTTAAAATATGAATAATGATCTTAAAATGTATGATACCATGCCATGCATTCATTGTGTGAAAGATTTCAAAATAAATAGTTTTACTAATAAAATATTTGACAAAAACGAAAGATGTAGCAAATAGTGTAGAAGGGGCTACAAGGCTTCCCCTCTTAGCATTATCTATCTCTGTTTATCTTCCCCTAAGCTTCTATAATATATGAAGCGCGTATGAAACATACAGGCAGAGAAGGGAAGGTAGCTATAGCGAGTGAAAAGTAGGGATGGATGTGCTGCGAGGGAACGGTGCTGTCGGAAAAGGAGGTATTAAGAGCCAGTAAGCAAGAGAAAGAGAGAACCACGTATAACTTGATACTGCAAGTGGAGGGGAGTCTCGCGTTCATCGCGCATCGCACAGTACATTTACGGAAGGGGTAAAGCGTCAAAGTATACCCCCTTTTGGGGCTGTATTCACCTATATGTATAGATTGACGCACCGAGCAACCCGAGACTTTCTCTAAATCACGAAAATTAATTAAATTCCGTGACCATTGAAGACTACTCACCAGCTCATCGAAGTTTTGGACGTGCGAATTGCCTTGCCAGTCCAATCTCTGTGGCAGTATCTACACGAGAAAATAAGAAAATACAAAACTAATATTAATAAAAAATCGCTAGATCTCACCCCTTCATGAAAACCAAAATGAACAAAAACATATGAAGTTGACGTTGTAAATGATATCAAAGACCGACCAGTGTAGGATCGCGCGACAATGACTATCGAGGGGGCTTTTGTTTTGACGCGACACACGGACGATCTGCAATCGTCAGTGTGCATGTATGTACGCGAAACCACGTGCGAACCATGTGGAAAACGTCAACTATTAGTAGTCGAGCGATAGTCTCAGCCTTACCTTGGACCGCTCCAGTTCTTTCTTCAGTGCCTGAAAACAAAGAAAAAATACATTAACACAACCATTTATCAGTCCAAGTTTTCAACAATCGCAAAAAACATCTGTAAATCAACTCACCTCGGAAATCTCGCGACACGGGCCGTCCGCGAGAAATTTGGCGATGAGGAAGTACAGCTCTGAAACGGAGAAACAACAGCTCCATGTATTCAAACTTTACGAGTGGAAGCGAGACGGCAAGAGCAAGCATACTTGTATACATAGCATAAGGCTGGGACAGCTAGATATTGTGGCTCGCAATGAGGGACTTACCTGCGGCGAAGCTGGAGTTGTGCCGCTGCTGCTCGTTGAGCTCCATCGTAGAGCGTGTTGTCGGGGTAGCCTCCTTGTTGTTAGGCACGCACGGCTAATGTTTCGTCGTCCGCGAACTGCAACCGCGGCGACATTTTCATCTCTCCACTGCAGTACCTATATATATGTATACAGCAATTGTTTAGCCTGTCTCTGCCTTGGCTGCTGCTGCAGCGCAGCGCTACTGACTATATAAGCTCCCTCTTCGTCGTTGTTGCTTTGCTCTGTGTCCGTGACGTTTGGCTGCGTCAGCTAGACCGTCAGTTTATTCTGCACTTTCTTTCTGGCCTGCACAGGGATGCTTTTCGAATCTGTAAAAGGAGTAAATGGAAAATGTAGTGATATTATTTTTTATTATTGATGTTACAGATATTTTTGAGAAAACAGAGGGTTGTTCAAAGGTATAGGGTTGTAAACTCATTTATGGTTCGAAGCTGGAGTACCATCGCTAGGGGGTGTCTAACGGCTTTCCCGTTTGAATTTGCGTGCACAAGTGCTACCGTTTGACGATCAACGCATCCAGTGGATTTAAAAATTTTTTTTACGTAACGTTCATTGTGATGCAACGAGTAAGGATGTGTTGATTAAGAGTCGTATGCAATTTGGCAATGTAAAAAAAAAACAAAAAACAACTTTGTACATTCCACTAAAATTGCAAGAAAACATTTTTTCTACCATCACTTCATCTGTCAGTTCCGAAACAGGGCCAAATTATTCCAATTTTAGTACGACAGAGTATTTCCAATTTCGCATACCTATTTTCCATACTCAGGATACAGGATAAACAAACGATCACCAAATATAATTGTTTGGAGAAATCGTCTCAATGACGAAACAGTAAGCATTATTCAACAATCTCTCCCCAGCAGCTCAACCTTCATCTTGCGCCTAACCTTTCACAAGTATACATGTTTTCCCCCCTTCAAAAAACGCAAATTTAAAGGCACTCCAAAACGTCCTTGTCAAAATACCCTACCATCATAATTAAAAAAAAAATGAAGACAACAAGGTAAGTAGCGACCATAAGCGAGCTCGTCAGCAGAGCTATAGCTGTGTGGCATCTAACCTCAACACCCTACGAAAGCCGATCAATTTGCAATCACCAAAACAAGCAGAAACGTCATCCTCTTTCTACAATCGTCCAGGCTCTTATCATCTGTTGTGCTCGTATACTTATAAGCGCACGTATATGTACGCTTACACTCCGCTCCATGCATCAAATCCACCAAAGATCAACGACACGCGTGAGGTCTTATCGCTTCGTTTTCTCCCCAAACAAGCTCTGGCTGGCCTCAAACGCGAAGAAAAATTAAAAAACAAAACCTACCTGCAGTTTGAGGTTAAGATCCTTCTCGGAGGAAGCAACTACAATCCTCCAAGTTATCAAAAGTACTCACTACTCTAGCTCGATGTTTTTTTTTTCGTGGCCTCAATATAAGACACACACACACACACAAGTGTGTGCCGTCGTCGTCGTCGTCGACGAACGCGAGGGAGAGAGAGAGAGAGAGAGAGAGAAGAGAAAATATGGCTGAACACTGAACTGTTGCGGGGCAACACACTTTGGATCCGAGTCATCGGAGTCATCCGAGGCGAGGGAAATATCTGATGACTGACCGTCAGGCCGACCGATCCCGTGCAATGTCAGTCGACAAACCATGTTTCGAGTCGACTTGCAGTCATTCCATCTGCAACAGCGCTATGCCGCTATCCCTCTCTAGCCCGTCCGCCAATGACGAGAGAGAGAGCACATGCAACGCAACTTGGATGTCGGACAAGTTGTGGTTCATCAGACTAGACCGATCGAAGTAAACAAATAAGATCGTTTAAACAACCGATCCTTAGATCCACCCCTAAAAGCAGCTAATCACCCTTTGAGCGGAGAGCTAAGAAGCATCGGTCAACAAAATGAAAAAAAAAGCGTAACTCTCATCAGACCGATTGCACGAAGAGTTCGAAATCGCGCGAATCGGCGATCGGTTGGCCGATCTCGACATCTCGTAAATGGCACACAATGCCAAACAGCAACCCCCTCGCGTTGGTGCGACGGCGATAGAGGGAGTAGGGGGCGGACGGACGGACGGCGGATCGAACTCTTATCTCATGCTCTCTTATTTCTCGCGAGTAGTGTAAAAGCTTGCTCGCTCGCTCCCTCGAGAATCTCGAGATATTCTCCCCTCCCTCCCCGTGGACGATTTCTCTCGTCGAACTCGAGGCATGCCCGCATGCATTGCACTTTACGTTATACATATATAGGTATACGAATTGTAAGTACATATATATAACTTCCACTTACAGCCATTTCGTGTCTTTCGTGATCGTGATATTCGTGAGCTGTACTATATATTGCTCTGTACAACACTGTAGGCGACCGGGCGACGGCTTGATACCTATGAGGCTTGATTCGGGAACTCGGGAGAGAAACTCCACGACCGACGAAGGGGAGGGTGATGACTATATAGACTCAAAGCAGAGAGCGAGGACTGAAAGTTGGTTGCGAAATGCGAATCGTATTATGACTGCGGGGATTGTGGAACGGTGAACTACTGGAATTATGGAATATGGAGCTAAGTAATGAGAACAGGAAATAATGCAGATTGAAGAAAAAAATTGTAGTACCCTACATAAAAATATTAGAAAATAGTGTATAAGAACGATAAATAATGGGTCAAGGGTAAATAATAGTTATTTTTGTGCTTCACAAGACAAAATAAATTATAATTTTTTCAAAAAATTGTTTTAAAAATCTGATTAAGGTACTATACTATATTTTTATCATTGTACAGCGCTATAAGCATAAGAAAAAAATTTTTATCTCTGAATAATTAAAATCTGTCGATGCATTCCCTAGTTATAACTGATATTTCACAAAAATCTTATAGTATTCCGTTGATAAAAAAGAAACAAAATAATGTAGCAGTATGATTTAAATTATAAAATATAACTATTTGAGCTCTATAAGAAGTATAAAAAATCAAAAATCAAATTGGGATTTTTCACTCTAAAAGTAGCAAAAAATCGTTTTTTTACCATCAAAAGTCATTCAAAACAACTTTAATAAGTTATGAAACTAAAATTTGTTTTCAGATTCGTTGAGGATAGAAATATAATCAAAGATTTTAGCCCTGGACTATTAAAATCTACCGATGGGTTCCCAGAATATGACTGTTTTTTTCACAAAAATCTTAGTATTATATGAGATATAACTATTTAGGAAACATTTAAAGCCCTGGATCATTGAAATGTATCGATGAGTTCCTAATCTCAAGATATGATGGATTTTTCAAAAAAAAAAAAAAATAGTATTTCTTCAATAAAAAAGAGATGAAATAACGTAGAAGACGATTCTAAATGTGACAAATCACAAGGAGACGTTTTATGAATTTGATCAATTTGTGATATAGTAAACACAGATGGCTCCGTTAGCTCTATATCAACATTTGCACGATGTGTTTAGTGAATCAGGCCCCTGCCATGGAATTTTGGTCAATTGGGATCCCAAAACGGGCCAAAACGTCACGTGACCTCGCCATCAAAATTGTGTTTTTTCTTCATTTTTCCCCCATCTCGGCTATATATATCGGACGTACTTATATATAGCCGAGACAGGGGAAATGAATAGAAGAAAAAACATGATTTTGACGGTGAGATCACGTGACGTTTCGGGATCCCATTTAGAGTTATTATTTCTTTATTCTTTAATTGTGGTTCTGGGTTTTCTGTCTCACTTCTGTCACCAATATTTGGCTGACGCATTTTGTTCGCCGAAAAATGCATGTCATGGTTTATTTGCAAGAGGAGACTTTAGGCTACCTCTGTCATCCAGACTGCTGTATAACTATTGGTATATTATTTTTTGATCATGATCGACCGTAGTGATGAATTAAAAAATCAAATTTATAATTAATTCTTTTGATGGAGCAACTTCATATTTCATATACTTTTGTGAAAAATTTGACCTGTGGAATGTTATATATAGTGACTTCTTACTTGTGTTAAGTACCAGGGTTATGCGACATAAATAGACATTACAATATTATAGCTTTGATGACGCATCATCTAAGTACCGTCTCCATTGGAGTCATGCCTGTTATTGCCGATAAGCCTAATCTAATGCGCATTTTTCGACGACAAAGATGTGCTGGCAATACATTGTGCCTCGACGAAATAGTTTTTTTTTTTTTTTTTTTTTTTTTTTTTTTTTTTTTTTTTTTTTTTTTTTTTTTTTTTTTTTTTTTTTTTTTTTTTTTTTTTTTTTTTTTTCTTT